>LOEQ01002490.1:107869-120378 GCA_001685075.1 Bramus lutescens
TCCCTCCCTTCCCTTTTCCACCCCTTTCCTTCTCCTTTCACCTAAGATCTCTCAATCCATCCCTCTTCATTTTCACCACCCCCATCCTAGTGATTTCTGAAAGTGCCCCAAACAAGTCCAAGCCGACCATCTCCACCCTTGCTTAAGCTCTCCAAACTCCCTAACCCACCTGTCACAGACTTCACTGTGGGCCTCGGAATTCTTACGTCAAAACTGTAAACCCAGCCTTTCCAAGCATGAGTGTATCTGGAGATGTGACCTTTGAAGAGGCACTTCATTTTAGATGAAGTATTTTAGAAGGCTCTAACCCAGTGCGCCTGATGTTCTTAGTGCAAAGAGGGAATATGGACACCTAAAGATTCTCCACGGCTACCACACAGAGAAAGGCACTGTGAACACGCAGAGAGAGGACTGCTGTGTGGCCACGGGGAGATCAACCTCTTAGACTTCCAGTCCCCAGAACTAGGGGAGAGGAAACCCCATTTGTGTAAGGGTCTCCAGGTCTAGGTTAGGCTATTCACGGGTGTGCCTACACCGTGTCCCTTGTCTCCACACCTCAGGTGCCTGGCTTTATCACTGCTTCCTGCTAGTTTACTGTCCCTGCGTGCACACCAATGGGCTCAGCGTCTTTCTGGTTACTGGATGGAAGCTGGTGGGAGTCGGTTGCTTTGGGACAACTGAGACAATGTGTGGTGACAGCAGTTCCCCACAGGCACTGTAAACACCCCAAGAACACTGCTCTGAATGCTCCCGTTCTGTGGATCACCCTCGTCCTCATGAATCTGGGAGGAGGGCACCGTTAGCATCCCTGTTTTGTAGATAAAAGACCAAGGCACAAAGGACCATGAAACTCATCTACAGTCGGTCAGCCGTCAGCAAACAACGGGGCTAGAATCCGAGTCCAGCCTCCTGAATCCCTGCAGTAAATAAAACTGCTGCTGTTTCCTGCTCTAGGGCAGAGTCTGTGTGTGTGTGCNGGGGTTGTTTCAGGATCTGATAGGTGTAGATAACTTACATAGAGTCGCAAACTCGACGCTCTCTCACCTAGCCTTTAATGAACAAACTGGGAAATAAACGAAAACGAAGCCTGGAAGCTGCCTGACAGAAATCTGCCTCTCCTCTCCAGGTCACAGAACTATAGCTCAGGTTTAAAGAGAAAACACTCGAACGCAAGGCACAGTAGGTAGAATCTCCATGTGGGCTGCGTAAAGCTCACGTCTGTGTGCCCAGCCGTCACACACCTGAACAACTCCAGTAGCAACGGGTGTGTGTGTGTGTGTATGTCTGTGTGTGTGTACGTATGTGTATATGTGTGTATGTGTATAGGTATGTATGTGTATGTGTGTATGTGTGCATATGTATATGTATGTATGTGTGTGTATGTGTATATGTGTGCATGTGTGTGTATGTGTAAATGTGTGTATGTATGTGTATATGTGTGTATGTGTATATGTGTGTATGTGTGTATGTGTATATGTGTGTATGTGTGCATATGTGTATATGGGTGTATGTGTGTGTAAGTGTATATGTGCATGTGTGTGAATGTGTATATGTGTTTATGTGTATATGTGTGTGTGCATGTGTGTGAATGTGTATATGTGTGTATGTGTGCATATGTGTATATGTGTGCATGTGTGTGTAAGTGTATATGTGTATATGTGTGTATGTGTGTATACGTGTGTGTATATGTGTGTACGTGTGTATATGTGTGTGTATGTGTATATGTGTGTATGTATGTGTGTGTGTGTGTGTATGTGTGAACATCCCGGGGAGGGTGGACAGGGAGACAATAGTTTCCTCTCACCTGCTACCAGACCACATGTACAGTGCTGTCACAGCCATCTATGCCAGTATTCAACGGCAGATCTGGATATGGGGTGTGGGCATGCTTTACTGAACAGGTATTTAGAAAAGGCTGCTAGGGACAGCCTCGTCATTTTATAGAGATGGCAGGAATCTGTGTCTCAGTCCTCTAGACTGCCCCCTCCCATTTGGAAAGGTAAAAGCCAAGTCTCCCCTGAGGTGATGGGATCGATCTCCACACAGTTAATTCAAGAGTATAAGCCAGCTTTGGCGTCAATTGCCCTGGGATGTGGGGCTAACCAGGCTCTGATCTACATGGGCTGATGCGGCGGCTGACAGCTTAAGAGACGACAAGCAGAGCCTGCCTTCGTGTTCTCCACGGGCTCAGTGTTTGAGTTGGTCTGGGAAGACTGTGAAACCTCTGGGACCTGACTAGATGGCAGACAAAGGGCTGCGTGAGCTGTATCTCGGCTCGGCTCAGCCCGCGCTCTTTGTTTTGTGATCAGCTCAGACATAAGCCGTCTGCACGACACACCTACTGCCCTGCCTTCCCCTCTAGGGTGGGTCGAATATCTTCAGACTCAAGCCAAAATAATTTCTTCTTCCCTTCCATTTATTTTTTGTATTTTTTACAATGCCTTAATTATTACATTAGAGAATAACTAAATAATTAATCACTTAAAAGTAATTAACTAAATAATTATTATAATTATTTAATTGCTGGGGAAGGGAACAAGTGTTGTGCGGCACTTGTGGGGTCAGAGGACAAACTGCAAAATCAATTCTCCCCTTCCACCTTGCAACTTGTAGGAATCACACTCAGGCCGTCAGACGTGGCGGCAAGTGGCTTTACCTGTGGAGTGCCTGTGTTACTGTTGGTTAAGTATTCTGTCACATCGGGAAGAAAAATGAGTAATACAACTGACTGCAAAAATGCTCTAATTCATAGAGGGAGGGCTCAGCAGTTAAGAGCACTGGCTGCTCTTCCAGAGGACCCAGGTTCGGTTCCCAGCACCCACAAGGGACTCCTGTAACTCCAGTTCCAGGGGATCTGCTGCCCTCTTCTGAGTCCTGAGGACACTGCGCTCGTGCACATGCGTGCACACACATGCATGCGCGCACAACCCACAGATAACACGTACGTTCACAGTTCAAGAGTAATAACAACAAATCTTTAAAACAGTCCAGTTCCTCCCTACTCTTCACTTTGTACATTCTGTCCTGTGATTTTGCTGCATCGTTTTTCTTTCCGTCACGCCTTGCGTCTGCTCTGGCCTTTTGACTGGCTTGGTCAACAGAATGTAGAGGACCACTGTATCTTTTGTGAGCTTCGGCCTTAGGAAGCCTGTGTTTAGGACCTTGTTCTTCGACTTCCTCTCGGATACAGTGAGAACAAGCCTATACCAGCCTGCACTAGATGCTGAGAGATGCAGCTGACATCCTAGTCACCAAGGCAACCAGTCAAACCGAAGACTGGTCCTGCCAAAGCCAGCCAGCCTCCAATTTATCCAAGAAACGAATACAAACATGGAAGCAGAACCAGCTGGAAGCAGCCAAGGTGGGCTCACCCGGCAATCTGTAGACGTGGAATCAATGAGAGGGGGTCCGAGTCATTCCAAGCTGAGAAACACGTTTATACTCTTTCTGTTCAATATGGCTAGAACCTTTCATGAGTCAAGGAAAAGAAGTGGCCATCTTTAGTTTAGGGCAAGGGTTGGTAAGCTATAGCCGGGAGTGGGCTTATCCCTTGTTTCTACAAAGAAAGCCTCATTGGAACACAAACAATACAACCCATCCTTTGGTCTTTCATGCAAAAGTAGTTCCGAGAGAGACCATGTGATGCGCAAACCCCAAGACCTTCACTAGATACCTCATAGATTACTATAGCATCCACTGTGGGTTCACAGCCATAATGTAGTCTATGGAATATACCCGAGCTTGGAGCCAGGGGATTAGAGTCCTACTGTGAGACCTCTGGCAGGGTTCACCTACCACTGAAGTTCACTTTCACCATTTGGCATTGAAGGAAACTATTCCTGTTCACTATACTGAAGCCTCATTGTTCAGATCAGATGAATGCGGAGTGTGACCCATTTCTCTAGGCATCTCTTCCCATCTCCGGGTGTATGTGAATCTCATACTTCCAGGGCCTTATCCGTGGGAATGGTGGGGAGACAGGGGAATGCTTCCAACAGACATTGAGCGAGCGCCACAAGGCCTGTTTTCCTAAGGAGATGCTTTAAGGGCGTCCAACTTAGGCTGCCACTTGGAGTGCTCATCATAGATAGGTCACCAAGAAACCAGATCATGTCAATCAAAGGTGGGCAGGGGGCAGTGGGATAAGGTGGGGTTAACCTGGACTATTGAGAAGGGATGAGGGTGTGTTCAGTGTGTGGTGCTGATGACAGTGGTGATGGGAAACGGTGATGATGATGATGATGGACGATGATGGTGGTGGTGGTGGTAACGGCTGCCTGGATCTTCTACCCCTGAAATGAGCACTCTTATTAATAATCTTTGATATCTATCCTTGTGACTTTGCTCCTGGGTTACTCTATGTGTGCAGGAGCTTTGACTTTCAAAATATGACATGAACTCCCCAAAGGCAAGGCCTTGGGATCGATCTCCTTCCTACAGTGCACATGAGGAGAATTTGGAGTGTGACATCAGATAGACCTGACCTAAAGCTGCAGAGGGTGAAATGCTGTGTGTGCTCGTGACCAAAGAGGTGCTCCATCCCTTCGAGCTTCCACTTTCTCTTCTGCAGAGGGGTGAGGAAACACCCACGCAGTAGGGATCCTGGGGGCTGAGTGCCTGTGGTGTCTACAGAGTGGTAGTTACTGCTGTAAAGCCTGTGGGAGTATAATAAATCAGACTGCTCTGCAGCGCTGCCAATGCCTTACCCTGAGGCAGGGGCTTCCAACGCTGAACTTGGAAGGATTGTGTAGTTTTGGACCGAGGGGCCATCTGCTCATGTCTGCAGACATCTGTGGTCGTCACAGCTTGTGGGGTGAGGAGTTCTATTGACATCTGCTGGGCAGAGGCCCGGGACACTGCTTTTAAATATCTGGAGAGTCCTTTACAGCAAGGAATTCACAGTCTCCAGATGCCAATAGTGCTGAGGTAAGAAGGTTATGTCTCTGTCTGAACCTTTCCAGGTGCGAAGCTGTGGGCTTGTAGCTCTCAGAACAGACATGAGAAGAACCAGGTGACAAGGTTTCAGAAAGCGAGTGTGTGCTTTGGAAGTTTGACTAGTCTCCGTGTGCTATAAGGTGAGAAGGCCAGGCCATTAGGCCTCAGACCACAGAGACTTTCCTGGGAAAGAGCTCTCTGCATCTTTGGGGAGGAAAATCGTGTCCCCTGAGCCTCAGCTGAGATGTGTTTTTGTGTAAGATCTGCAGCGAGAGCTAAAGACGGATTTTTATCAAGCTTGGCAAACTATTTGACATTTCAGGGTCTGCCTGGTGAGGGAAGGGATGTCTCGGGCCACATCTGATTTGCCGCTGGGGTCTAATCCACCCAATTTATGGTATCTGTTCTCTGTTATTTTTTTATGAGCCAGGTTTGCTGGCTCCACATTCCTGGTCCCTTTCAAGATGACAAAGGAGCAGCTAGATGCCTCCTGACACGTTAACTCGTGGGGCCTGCTTACATGTGTGACTCAGGCAAGGAGGGAGAGATGATGCAGCTGTGGATCGGTGTGAACGGGCGGATAATGATGCCGGCCTCCAACTTTTCCAGCTTCTCATTCTCGTAGGCCCTGAGGGAAGAGCAGAGGGAGCAGCTTTAGACCGCATCTATGCCAGAGCTTGTCTGGCATTCATTACTGGTCACCTACAGTGTGCCTGGCAATCATGCCAGCTTTCTGGGTGACAATTCTGGAGGCAGTCCATGAACAGAGCACGTTAAGAGAAAACTACGCTTGTCCCACCAGAGGAGCCAAGCAAATAAACAAGGAGGTGAATCCTTCTGGAACCAGAAACATAATGCCAGGTGCTGCTGGAAACGCTTCCTCAAGAACAAGACGTTGATTATAATAACTTTTGTGTTAGTTCCCACTGTTGTGACGAAGTAGGCCAGAGAAAGGACTTCCCTTGCTTGCCTCCGAGCTTCAGTCCTATCGTGGCAGGGAGGGATGGGGTTTCACCTTCCCCTGCAGAGGCCCAGGAAGGAGGAAGGAGAAGGAGAGAAACCTGTGGTGACTTGCTTTCTCAGTCTCCCCTTTATTCCTTCTGGTCTCCCAGCCTGTGGGATGGTGTGGCCCACACTCAGGGCAGATCTCTCAGGAAACTCCCCTCCCAGACACACCCAGAGGTGGGCACTGCAAATCTCCTAGGCGTTTCTCAACTCAGCCAAGCTGCTAGCTGCTAACCATGACTGACTGGCACGCTCTTTGGCTGTGTTCTAGGAAGGGTGTTTTGGAAACCATGTTTCGGTGCTTTTTTCCCCCTTTGGCCCTCACAGAACTGGTTATCTCAGTTATAGAAAATGGTTTTCTTTCAAATACTCCTGCATCACAGACATTTTTTTTCTTATAACTGAATTCAGCCTGCAGGTGTGTTTTAATCAGACTTACTTGTGTGTGTGTTGTGTGTGTGTGTGTATACACATGCAACTTAACCAACCATCCACACTTTAAATTTGAGAAATTTCATGTAAAACTTGTAAAGGTTCTTGAAACCTTACAAGAAGCATTCACTCTGGGCCCTGTCACCACCGAGCATCAGCAGCAACGGAAGACTGGGGTGGAGGGGGGTCACTGCTTGTTTGGCTAGGGTCATGCACCCCAGGCTTGAGCATCACTGTTTTTCTACACGGCTGTTCCCTTGAAGGGTTAATTGTTCAGGGTCCTCATCTAAGTGTTTCCCTTACAGGATGGCTGATGGACTCCGGCTTCACTGCTAGTAAGCGGCAGATGCAGCATCAAAAGAGCCTGACACGCCCCTTGCCTCCTGAGGTTTAGAGTCTTGTTGGGGTGTGGGGAGTGGGTGTAACCCAGCACACAATGGGACTCAGGGTGTGTAGGGAGAGGTACAACATTGGCTGAAGTGCCCTGAGGGAGTCATGACAGTTACAAAGAACACCACCCAGGTTCGTCGATAAACCTCCAATTGAGAGGTGGGCCCCCATGCCTTCCTCTGTCCTTAGATCGCTCCGTGGTGGGTTGACTCAATAGAAGTTGCCAAGAGTGATGTCATGTCAGATTCAAGGCTGAGAGGTCTCTCCTCCCTGCATCCTGTTGTTAGCGTGCTCTGTGAGGAGGCCCACAGGGAGAGGCAGCAGGCCAGTAGGAGGGAGCCGTCTCTGTTGACCCTAGCTCACCCTAGCTGGCGCCCAGGGAAGCAGGGACAGCTCTTTGATTGCAGACCTGTGAAAGTAGGTATTTGTTGCCCTGAGTTAGTAAGTCCTGGAGTTGGCACTTCATAGCTACAGCAATGGGAACAGAAATAAATACTGAACTGAGATCCGAAGGTTGAACGGAATTAACTAGTAATAGAAGAGAGGATGGACTTGTACAGGGAGGCAGCAGCAGGGGGCACGTGGTCAGAGGGGCAGGAGGAGGCTGTGCCACCGAGGCAGAAGCAGCCATCCACGAACAAGATCGCCAGGGTGGGCCTGTAAGCTCCGCCCATACTTTTGCCTTTGTCCACTGAGGAATGGACACCCTCGAGAGGGTGCTGTGGAGGGCAATTTCTCTTTTGAAAAGATCACCTCAGCTTCGTGTGAGGTCACGCTGGCACGCACGTAAGAAACAAGCACCTTCCTCTAGGGAATTTGAGGACAATCTTGGGGTCACAGAGATTATTAAAAGATAACCCCAGAATCTAGGTGCCCCATTTTCCTTGTCCATTGACTCTTATTTGACCCTAGAGCTGGAAAACAAACAAACTAGAAAAAAATCTCACTGGCAAATACATCACTGTGTTCTGGTTTACCTGCCTAACCATGTCTCTCGGAATGAAAAGAAACTAAGCCAGCCCTCATAGTTCTTAATCTCTGGTTTGAGAGATTAATCTCTTGGCTCCAATGATAGACAAATCCCACTTCCCCAACACTTTTTCCAACTGAATCTACAGCTGAAAACCCAGGTCACTGAGTGCAGCGGAGCTGAGCTTGCAGGAAGTGCTTCATTCTCCCATCTCCTGGCTTACTTTGTCAGGCTTGAAACTTTTGAGGGGAATTGCTTAAATACCAAGGTGTGTGCGGGTGGGGGGGATGGGGCAAAAATAATCCCTTTTGCTTTGTAAAAGCAAAAGATCAAACACTTGGTTAGAAAACATTGAAGAAGGAACACTAGCATTCTTGTGACCTCTGTATTGGAATCATATTTGTAGAAGGGGGGGGTGTCTTAGATGTAGGCTACCTTCATGGAAAATAAGATTTTTATGCAAAAATATAAGGTTAACAGAAGCCCAGAGAGATCAAAATCACTTTGATTTTGACTGAGTGTGCTTCACATGCTGTGATCTGGGTTGAGCTCCGCATCATTTCATGTAATCCTCATAGTAATGTCTTTCAAAATATCACCATTAGTTGTACAGTAAGAATGTGTTAGATTCGTTTGAATGGGAAATGACCCCTCACAGGTGAGAACACGTGGCGCTGTTGGGGAAGGTTGTTGAAGGAGGCGGAGCCCTGCTGGAGGAAGTGGAGCATTGTAGGTGCCTAGACCTTTCACAGACCCATTCCACTTCCTGTTCACTCCCTGCTTCCTGAGGGTAGGTGCTCTGTCAGCAGACAGTCTCCTGCTCCTGCCGCCATGTTTCCCCGCCACGGTGGCCGAAATCCTTTTGGAACTTTAAACAAAGAGCCCAAACAAAACCAAAACCAAAACTCTCCTGTAAGCTGCTCTTGGCAGGGTGTTTTATCACAGCCACAGAAGAGAATATGATCAAGACAGATTCTTTTTCCTGTTCTCAGTTTTACTTTGAACCTGGTCTGAGACCTGATTAATAACCGTTGATGTTTTACTTAAATCTTATGGTCTTACCTCACGCCACGAGGGTGCCCTCAGCTCTCCTCTCTTGGCTACTCTTGGCCTACTTCTGGAAGGCGGCTGTGCTCAACACTGTTCTACCAAAGTCACCCACCTGGCCTGTTTTCTGGGTGTTCCCATCATGCTCTCTTCTGCAGCGAGTGTGTCGTGTTCACTCAACTCTCCAGCAGAAGTTCACCCCTGGGTGGCTACTCTTTAGGACATACAGATGAGGGATTGTGAATCATGACTATTGTTCTCTGTCTCAGAGTGAACGCATGTTTTATAATTGATGAATGAGTGACAGCTAGCTTATTTTGAACAACCCATTGGATGAAAGAAATAAAAATGCTGGACAAAAGAGAGAGAGAGAGAGAGAGAGAGAGAGAGAGAAAGAAAAGGGCAAAACTTGAAGGTGCTACATAGCCTGTGACATGGCAGGTAGAAGCTCTTGAGCCCTAATCAGAATGGAAAGCGGAGCCTCTGCCCAGCAGGGGCGATGCCTTCATCCCAGTGACACTAGAGGATTACTTTCCCTTAGCTTCAGAGGGCAAGGAGGACAGGAATGACAGACAGTTCAGGGTCCGCACCCAGGAGACACAGAGGAGGCTGAGATGCCACGGGACTTCCACAGAGAGAGGAAGGTGAATCTGTGTCCCCATCATAGGATCTGCTAATCTAGGTTCCCCTTTATCACCTGGAATGTTGGGCTTTTAGGAAACACCTGACCCACAGGGCCACAGATTTCCCTCCTCTGGAGAAGAATTATTAATCTTTTTTTTTATTATGAAGATGAGCCGAGGTATAGCTCAGTGGTACAGCGTTTTCCTCAAACATGTAAACTTCAGGTTTATTCTCAGCACTGTGAGAAAGAATGACAGAATCATCACATGACAGAATCACCTGCCTGTACGGGTCCTGCGGTGACTGAGGTCCTTCCACTCACTCAGGCCTCACTCTGATTCCACTTTGTTTCATGTCCTCTTTGGCAACACACAGGACACTTTCTCTAACCCTGGCCAAGGTCCGGATGTGGAACCAGAACCTGCTGATGTTGTTCCAAGACAAAAGCTCCGGGCCTCCTGTCCTACACGTGACAACGTCGTCACTGAGGTTTTTGCCTTATAAACACTGTTCTCCTGAGCCTCAGTGCTGAGAGCTCTTTGGCGCAAGACCCTGCTCTCAGTCCCCAGCTGGTGCAGACTCTGATTTGGCCTTGTATTTGTGGTGGTCTGTAGCTTTCTCACCTGGACCACGACAGCTCCATTTGATTTGTTATTGAATCACCTCTTCTGTGTAGTCCCCAACATTTCACCACCCAAAAGGAGACCCTCCAACCTCCCCTGCCCTGCTGTCTTCCAACCCCTGGCTGCCACTCACCTGGCCCCACCTATAATGAACACCAAACACACTGTGCTAAGTGAAGTAAGCCATAACTTTCTTTTCAATGTATAAAACATGCATATCAGTCTTTAAGTTAACGCCATGGATGGCATAATTTGGGTAATGGTGCAGAGGAAATTTGCTCAACCATGGCTTTTTTTGGAGCCAGTGAGGGGAACTTAAAAATGCTATGAACATGCAATTCTCCCCAACCCATGACAGAATCCACTGTAACTGGCCTGGATGTAGCCTGGACACAGGTGGTTTACAAATCTCTCCAGGCAATTCTTGTTATTATTATTTTTGGCTGTTGTCTTCTGATCTGTTTCAGCTTCCTTGGTAGCTGCAAATTACCAGCAGCTACCAGGTGATTCTAATGGGCTGCTCGGGCGAGCGTTGCTAACTGGTTACGGTTGCAGCCGGTTTCTATTGTGTGCCTCCCGTTTGCTTTAGCGTTCCCTTTTCATCCCCAGAGTGTGCTCTGTCTTCACAGGATAAGTTTCCTGGGGCATTGTCCGCGATGACTGTCGAGGCCCACAGGCTTTGGCATCACTGGGTTTGTGACTAAGGATGCTTCTAACCAGCGACATTAGGGAAAACCTAACAGGTACCTTTTAGACCATGTTTCTATATCTCTCAAATGGCTAATGAATTCCCATTTTGTAGGACTGCTGCACAGTAGACACTTGCCATGACTTCTGTGTTGGTACTACGGTTCCTCTTACTGTCTTATCTGTGTGAGTACCTCATCACAATGGCGCCGTCTGAGAATGGTCCTCCCCCAGCTGGGAGAAAGGCTTCCTGAAAGGGAAGTGGCTTTGCTCAGAAAACAGACCCTCTTCTGTGTACTCGCTTTGTGTAAGACCAGGGGCTGTAGCTGGGGGTGTAGGGCAGAGAGACTGACACGCGGGCGCGTGTCAGAACAGACGGCACAGCAGGTGGTCGGCTGAAAGCTAGAAGTACCAGGAGGGGCGGTACTGAAAATGGGTGTTGAGCTGGGTGGGTCAGGGAAGGAGAAGATATGGAAAGGATGGGGGAGGTGTACTTGGGAACAAGCAAGATTCTTCTGTCGCCCTAAGTTCCATCAGATAGAAGGGTGGAAAGTGTGTTAGAAGATTCTCCACTTAATGTCAGAGAGTGAGGATGGCCAGGCGGGTTGGACAAGGCTGAAGAAGGAAATGAGTACCAGCCTAGGAAAGGGGAGCCACCCTGATTGAGCCATCACTGCTCAGGGTTCCTGAGGCTGCGGCCACTTACGTCAGCAGAGTGTCCTTGCACTGGATATCTGAGAACTTCTTGGCTGGTTGGAATTTATTTAATTCTTCTTCCTTCAGCTTCTGGAGTTGCTGTTGCCTCTTTTTCATGGCGTTTTCCTCTCGTAGAATGCTAAAATATCCATGGCCTATCTTCACACGCTGGATCAGGAAGCTGGAGAAAAAAGCAGAGGTGGGAGGTGGAGGAGGGAGGCAGAGTCAGACAGACATGCAGGTGGATATAGAGTGAGAGCGAGAGGGATGAGGGAGAATAGCAGGTGGATGGATAAATAGATGGAGAGGCATACAGAGAGGAGCGGGGATATAAAAGCCAAGCTCTTAGATGTATTAGGACAATATCCTTCAGTCTTAGGATCAACTATCTCTGAGGTCACCCTCATGCCCACAGAACAGGACCCTTATTAATGGATTGAGTGTGACATGTTCCTCACAGGCTCTTGCTTTTAGTATTTGGCTGGTGGTGCTACTTTGGGAGACTGTGGGGCTTTGGAGATGTGGGTGAGTAGCTGGTGGAAGTGGAGTAGCTGGTGGAAGTGGAGTAGCTGGCGGAAGTGGATTGTGGAGGACCTCTGAAGGTCCTGGTTCAGGTTCCTCTCACTGTGCTTCTTGGTGGCCTGAGATGTGAGTGGCCTCTCTCACCTGCTCCTGCCACCAGCGACTGAGCTGCCCTGTGTCCGGCCATCCCTGCCATGATGGATGGACACTGTGAGCCCAAGGAGACCTTTCCTTCCTCAGACGGTTCCTGTCAGCTGTTTGTCACAGCCACATGGAAGAAATGAAGATCCCCTCCTGTCTCTGCATTTCCAGAGTCAGGCAGACCTCAGCTTGGGGGCTGCATCCATCTTTTACTAATCACTGGGAAGCTGTGTTCTGCCTCCCAACTGGTGCTCACGGGGTATGTTTCCTATAGTGAGCCGCTAGCGGATGCTACGAGGAGACATAGAGACCCACAGCCCAGGCCAGGGAGGTGACTCAGTGGGCAAAGTGCCCACCATGCAAGTGTGAGGACTGGAGTTCCGGTCTCCGGAACCATGGAAGAAGACCAGGGATAGCAGCATGCTCCCGGGGTGTGG
>LOEQ01002491.1:10801-23649 GCA_001685075.1 Bramus lutescens
GTCCTCCCCCCTCCATCCAGGTCTAGGAAGGTGAGCATCCAAACAGACCAGGCACACACAAACCCAGTACATGCAGTAGAATCAAAACCCAGTGCCTTTGTCCTTGGCTTCTCAGTCAGCCCTCATTGTCAGCCACATTCAGAGAGTCTGGTTTGATCACATGCTCCTATTATGACTTATGTTGGAGAAGTAGTCTGAAAAAGTTGGAGGGTGTCAAACCCTTGCAAGCTGAACAAGCTACATTCCTTCTGTATGGTGAATGTTACCATCTCAACAATTTTAAATATGTGTGGAGAAATGTCAGCATATAAATGTTCAATGAGTATGAGGCCATTTGTTCCTTTCCCAGCTGCCCAGGCTCCTGAAATAACCACACAGAAACTGTATTAATTAAATCACTGTTTAGCCTAATAGCTCTTGGTCTATTAGCTCTAACTTCTTAGTTAGGTTTTGCATCTTAATTTAACCCATTTCCATTATTTTCTATTTTACCACGAGGCTTGTGTCCTACTGGCAAGCTTCTCGTTTGTCTGTTTCCAGCGGTGACTCCATGGCTTCTCCCTTACTCTGCCTCCTTTCTCACAGCATTCAGTTTAGTTTTCCCTGCCTAGCTCTACTCTACCCTATCACAGGCCTAAGACAGATTCTTTATTAACAAATGGTATTAACATCATACAGAGGGGAATCACACATCATACAGTCACAGTGTTGAAATTTTTTTCCTGTATATGTCTCACTTTTACAACTTCTTACTTCAAACATGAACTGTTTTATAGCATTAGCCATGAAAGCGGCTATGGTATAAAGGCATATTCAGAGAACAAAATGTTAGAAACAATATTTTCAAGCATTTAATAAATCATTTCTTTCTTTTCCTTTTTCTTTTTTAAATTTTACATAATATTTCATTTTACATACTAGCTCTAGTTCCCCCTCCCTCACTTCTCCTGCTTGCCCAACCCCCCATCCCACCCTCTATCCCATCCACTCCACAGAGAGGTAAGGCCTTTCTTAACAGTCCATTGATTTATCATCTATCTCCATGTGAAAATGGCTTTGATAATATTAAATGTATTAGTTTATTCGTTGGTTATACGTATTATTCTCTTGGCATAAATACATTTATGAAGTCATTTTTAATTTATGAGTTTTAGTGTACATGTCATATTTAACAATTGAAAAAAGGGAAACCATCAATTTACAGGAGATTGAAAAGGAGCATATGGAAGGTTTTAAATGGAATAAAGGGAAGGAAGAAATGCTGTAATAAAATTACAATCTCAAGGATAGGAAAAGAGAGGAAGAAAGAAAACTTGTTTAGGAGTACAGTCTGTTCCTTCAAGATAATACAGACTTTCTACTAGACTAAACATTTATACATGCATCATGTCCTTTATGATTTGTGGTATATTATAAAGCAGCTGTTGTCATTAATGTTGAAGTTTTAAGTATGCTATCATTATGAGATGATGTATTCATTTGAGTTAAAGATAAATTATATTAGCAGAAATTATAATAATTCAAAGAATATAATAATTCTTGAAAAAAGTTAGCCCTTTAGTTCATTTTGAGTATATATTTAAAGAGTTTGTTTATTCTGACATTCAAGAGCAATTGCTTATCAACTTTGGTTCTTACTTTATAGATATAAGTGTGCTTAGTCAGTAAGAGAGCAGATGAAGTGATTACGTACCTTAATTCTGTTATTTTGTTTAACATCTCACTGTTTTACTTTAAAATTTTATAACATACATTGAGTATTTACCTTTTGTTCTCTTGATGTAATGCACACAAGGAAGGCGGAGGTTATGAATTTAATTGCAAATAAAAATTCAGCTCCATTTGGATTTAGAAAACTTTAATTCAGACTTGGCTTCTCATTGCCAGTCAAGTGATGGACGGGGAGACGGGCAAATTATTTGACTATCTCTCAGCTATCTTGTAAGTTTAATGCAAAGGACAGTACTGAATACTAGATACTTGATGAAATAATTAACAGAACACTTTATCAATTATAGTAATCTTTGAAATATTGTGTACTCCTTCATTATTATAGTGATTTGAATGAGAAATATTTCCGTAAACTTTGCTGCTGAATACTTGGCATGCAGTTGGTGATCCTGTTTGGGAGGAGGTGAGGCCGTTTGGGGAGGTACATTGCTAGGGTCAGGCTTTGGGAGTAAAAAGCCTTGCTTGCATCCAGTGCACACTTTCATCCTCCTGATTGCAGTACAGTGAGCCTGATGCTTGTCGCCATGCTGTCCTCACTATTTTACAGATTCTAATTCTCTGGAAATGTCAGCCAAAATAATCCTTTTCTTCTATGAGTTGCATTGGGTAATATCTTATCACAACAACAGAACAGTACCTAATACAATTGTGCAGACTAAATATGCTGGGAAAAATTCGAATCTTCCAGTTTTCCTTTTATAATTTGGAGATTTATTGGCAAAGCAGAAGACAGTGACAGTATCTGGATGAATAGTGTGGTTCATTATTATAGAAGCAGATAAATGCCTGGTTTTGCAGGAGAGTAAGTCTTGTGTCTTGACATCACTGTTATGAGACCTGTTATTACATAACCACTGAGAATAACTTGAGTATTGTTGGGCAACACTGTGTTTTCAGATTTTCATCTTTTAATTTGATGAGCCAAATTAATGACTTCTGTGTATAAATGACATTTCTTCAGTATGTTCGTAAACTTATATCCTGTATCAATATTTTGCATTACTAATTTAAATGATTTAATGGATTGTGATCTTGTCTGTGCTTTAAAATTTTGAAATTTAGTGTTTCACATGTGAGAATATGGATGGCATAAAACAGGATAACATGGAGAATGGAGTTTCAAGTTTCAAGATGCCCAGTCATTATACAGATTATGTGTGTCTGAATGCCATTGGAGCACTCTCTGTACACTGTTTTTCATGTTCTTTTCTTTTTTTATTTCTTTCTCACTTTTTCTTCTTCCTCTCTTTCTTCTGTCCTTCCTTAACAGACACCTGTAAGGAACAAAATAGTGGATGAGTAACCAACAGATGGCTTTATCTTACAGCTGTACCATGAGATGCATCATTAGTTGCACATTTGTGGTACCCAGGAATGCTAGTTTTACTGTATGCATCTGTCTGTCATTTCCTTAGGGGTTTGTCACACAAGTAACCCAAGTGTCTCAGCTGTGATTTTAATCCCCTAGTGTCTGCTCTGCCATGAAAAGGTACCCATGGGCCATCGTAATCCTCTTGCCACTTTTGTGAGCAGCCAGAAGACATCTCTTAAATCTTAATGCCCTATTAACCACATGAACTTTCTTCTATCATTTAAAAGAGTTCATCTGTTGTTGATTCTCATTTTGGTTTGATTAATAAGATTCAGAGAATTATTGTTAAAAGAAAAATCTCCATTTCAACTAAAGTATTGTTTATAATGAGGTGACACATATGAAGAGTAATAATTACTGAATTTGGCCATTACCAAATCACAATCATAAGTATCGTGGATGCTTTATGGCTTTAGCACAGCAGATAGAAAAAAATTCCATGTGCCTTTTCTTCATGCCTTTCTCATTTACTATATAACAAGCCCTGCAGATTAAAATTACAGAAAGTGTATTTGAGGAAAAGTCATATTAAAGTCCCGAACTTGTTATTTCTGAATCCCCTGTAGGACTGTAGACATAATAAGAAGGTTTTGTTAAAGAAAATTAGGTCATTAACACTAATATAGCCTTGTCCTACATTAGAGTATATAAAATATATAAAAAAGAGGAGAAGATTGAAAGACGAACTATCAGGAGAAATCTTACTTTTGCCTTCGTGTAATTGTAAACTGATAATCTGATACTTGTAGAATTGTGTATTTATGAGATTTATCTGATATAATTTAAAGTAAAAAAAATCACTGCATTATTTCAATAGTATAGGTGGAGGCTGCTTCCCAGCCGCCCAGCTCTTACAACTTAAATTAATCCATTTCTACTATTTTATATTTTACCATGAGGCTCATGGTTTACTGGTAAGGTTTTGGCTGGAAGATTGTATCTTTCTCCTTCAACGGCTACATGTCATCTCCTTGACTCCACTTTCTCTCTCTCTCCCTACATCTCTGTTCAGATTTTCTGCTTGGCTCACTAGCAAAATTATTGTTTGTTCTAAAGGAGAGAGCTAAGCAGTCAAACTAAAACTGTGAAAAGTATTTACAGTTTTGGTATGAGTAGGTCTGTTTTGCATCCTATTCCATTTTCTTGGCTGAAGCAAACAATATTATGAAGCCCATCACTAGTGGAATGTAAGCTTAGACTTTCCAGTGATGATTTGGAAAGAATAGAAATCATGATTATTAAACAATCTACAGTCCCTTTGTTTTCTAGAATACAAGTATTAATTTTCTCTATTTCTTCCATTCGTTATTCGAAAGCTGATTCAATGAAGGTTTTCTCTTTCTCTCAAAAATTCTTTTTTCCAGAATATTTTTTAAATTAAAATATAATTACACTATTTCGCTCCTTCCCTTCTTTCCTTCAAATCCCTCTTATAAGTCTTTCTTATAACCCTTCTCATGCTCTCCCACTCCCACTCAAATTCAAATTCATAGTCTTTTTTTAAATTATAACACACATACACCAACACACACACACCCCAAAAAAGAAAGAAAAGGCTTACCGTATTCATTTAGTGTTGCTTGTATGCATGCGATTTCAGGGATGAAGACTTCATATTCTATACTTAATTAGGTTGTCTCTTCCTGGTGAAGACGAATTTTCTCTTTCTCAACAGTCATTAGTCATTTACGATGTTTTGTTTAGTACAGGCATTATGCTGGCCTGCCCCCTGTCACCTGATGGGATGCACTCAGGCAGTACCTTGGCCAGCCCAGGCTCCTATGGCTGCTACATCATTATGTAGTCTGAGAGCATGTGCTATGTCCCTCTTTAAAAGACAAGTTAGGTCCATTCCTGCTCATTCCCACCACTCCTGTGAAGAGGCAAGCAGATCTTTGTGCCTCATGTCTTTCTGTCTCTCAGCTTCTCTCTCTCTCTCTCTCTCTCTCTCTCTCTTCCCATGAGGCCAATCTGTGCTCACCTTCTCTTTCTTTGCTCCCTTTATTCCAATAAAATTCTCCACACAAGGGAGGCCTGTCTCTCATCCACTGTGGGACTCCTTGAACTCTCTAAGGTTCCACTCCTGCCGTATCATAGCACCCATGACATTTCTCCTTTGCATGATAGCATACCTGCTGGTGTCATTTTTATTCAGATAATTTTTTAGGTAGCTGTAATGTTAAGACATCACGGGCTCCCTGTCATGTCTAGCAGAGGCTGTCTCACAATGGACTTTGTGGTCCTCTGGCTCATACACTCTTTCTGCCTCCTCCATGATGTTTTCTGAGCCTTAATTTTAGGAATTGAGCCACTGATGGATTCTTTGAGGCTTTGCAGATCAACATCAGTTAATTTTATTCTACCAGTTGCACTTCTTGGTTCTTTGATGGGGATGAGAATTACACCTATTTGTGGATATAGGATATAATATCCTAAGGATATTAAAGGGTATCCTTATAATAAGGATAAATATTGTACTGGATAGTTTTATTTCAACTTCACACAAACCAGAGTCATTAGAAAAGAGGAAGCCTCAATTGAGAAAATATCTCAGCACAATCCAGATATAAGGTATTTTCTTAATTATTGATTGATGGGGGAGGGTCCAGTCCATCGTGGGTGGTGCCATGCCTGAACTGGTGGTCCTAAGTTCTATAAGAAGGCAGGCTGAGAAAGTCACATAAAAGAAGACAGTAAGAAGCATTCCTCCATGGCCTCTGCATCAGCTCCTGCCTTCAAGTTCCTGTCCTGTGTGAGTTCCTGTTTACACAGTTGATGATAAACAGTAATATGGAACTATGGGTGAAATAAATCCCTTCTTCCCCAAGTTTCTTTTCATCATGGTGTTCTGTCACAGCAATAGTAACCCTAACTAAGACAAATAAACCGAATGCATATAGTAATGATGCTGATTTAGTTAAATTGGCAATAGTTCTCCTCCAAGGTCCATTACCTGCATAGGCCCAGGTAGTTATTTAGGTGTCTAGTGCCAGGCGTGGTTTTCCTCCTGTTAAGCCTTAAATCAAATCCGACAGCTTTGGTTACCACAAAGACATGAGTGCTACTTACTATTACATCTTTAGAAATACGTTGCTGTGCTATTCATCATAGACATCACAGATGGTTAGAATGTCTTTCTCCTTTGACAGCTTACATAGCACCTGATGCTATGAAAGTTGATTCTCAAGAAGGAGGCTTTCTGATCAGATCCCAGTTAAGAGCATATCAACCTTTTGCTCAAATTATATGGTATATTTCATCTTAGGGGCTTACTTCCACCTCTGTATGAAAATCAGGGGAAATATCAACAGACTATATTGGTTTTGGAATCTCTTGGACTCCCCTGACCACCAACTTGAAAGGAGGATTCTTATGCCTGGTGTTAAGGTTTTGTTAGATGGTTCATAGCTCTGGATGGTAGTATTGTCAGCCCAAGTGTCACAATTTCATTATACGTGTGTGTGTATGTACATATATATGTGTGTATATATATATTATACATTAATATATGTATTATTTTATTTTAGGTACATATAAGATAATATAATTCCCTAAGGCTTTTTCAATCATCCTTAATGCTGTTTATCACTTCTTCCTTCTCTCCCTCCTTACCTTCATACCTCCCTCCACCTTTTCTTCTGTATTGACCTCCCTCATTCCTCCCCAATTAAAGCTTTCCTCTTAATTTCTTCTATTTTCCCCTTCATATCAATAAATCTTTCTATTTCTTCCAAGTTTTCTTTTTTATTTTTTAAGTTTGTTCTTTAAGAATTTCTTACATGAATATCAGGTATACTCCTTACTCTCATCTCCAACATCTCTTAATTTCCTCCTACTTCTGTCTGTTTTCTGCCTCTTCTACAATACTCTTTCTCATATTTCTGCCCCTGAGTGTTTGGGGACTCTCTGAGTTTAACCAGGGTCATCTGTGTGACCAGGAGTTTGAATCTACCTATTGGAGGTTGGTAGACTCAGCAGTGGATGTACAACTGAAGAGAGTAACCCAGTCTTCCAGAATCTCTAATACACAGTAGCTGAGGAGATCTTTCCCTGCCCATGTCTGATATTTGACAAGATCAGTCTCTTATGTAGATGCAATGTAATAACCGAAGCTTCTGTAACTTCCTGATTGCAATGATAATGTCATGCCTAGAGGATGTCGTTTTGCAGCTCTTATCTCACTCCTATTACATTTGTCATGACACTTCTATCTTCTGCAGTGTTCCATGATCCTTTGAGAGTATGGCAGGAATGTCTTATTTA
The DNA here is from genome assembly GCA_001685075.1 of Bramus lutescens. Classification (NCBI taxonomy): domain Eukaryota; kingdom Metazoa; phylum Chordata; class Mammalia; order Rodentia; family Cricetidae; genus Bramus; species Bramus lutescens. The sequence goes on from LOEQ01002491.1 coordinate 18,168, forward strand.
AGGCTGGGCCATCAGCTGTCACTTATTCTCAGCATCCTGGTCAGCCATTGGTTTTTTTACATTCACTGCACCATACTTCAAAGAGAAGTTTATTTGATTAAGCTTGAGAGGATATTTTGTCTATTGGTATAAACACAGATATCTAGAAGACAATTTGATGCAATGTCAATGTGGTTAAACAACAGTATTAAGTTTTTTGCCTGTGGCATATGGCCCCCTTGTCATGTGGTATTAAGCATACTTACAATTTAAAGCATGGATTCTCCCATGGAATAGGCCAAATTAGTTGTATGTGTGTTATTCTTGCTATAATAGTTTAATGCAGGGATTAATATAGGCAGTTAATAATTAGGATAATTGAGATCTAAAGTCTTGTTAGCACTTCACATATATATATATATATATTACATAGTGAACAGTTGTATTTTTTTAGGACTCCAGTGACCCTAATTATTAACTATTAGGGACATTCCTGCCATACTCTCAAAGGATCATGGAACATTGCAGAAGATAGAAGTGTCATGACAAATGTAAGAGGAGGGAGATAACATGTTAATCAAACATGACAAAATAAAATAAAACAGAAAACATCACCACAAGGCTGGACAAGGTGACCTAACAGAAGGAAAAGAGCTCCAAAAGCAGACACAAGAATCCTAAACCTACTCAGTCACACACTTAGGAGTCCCATAAAAATAATAACTAATTGCTATAATATATATGCAGAGGACTTGGCCCAGACATGTGTAGATTCTGTTCTTGCTGCTTCATTCTCTGTGAGTTCATATAATCCTTGCTCAATTATTTCAGAGGGCCTTGTTCTTCTGTTATCTTCCATCACCTGTGTCTTCTTCTTCCTCAGGGTTCACTGAGTCCTGAATGGAGGAATTTGATGGAGACCTCCCATTTAGAGCTTTGTATTCCAAGGTCTGTCTATCTGCGTAATGTCTGGCTATGGTTATTAGAAGTCATTTTAATTTTATTTTTCCTTTTTTTACAGCAGTAGCATTTGGTTTTACTCTATGTCTCTGGGATATCTAGTCTGTAGTCCTTGGTCAGCCAAACAATGCTGGGTATGGGTTCGTTTTCATGGTCTGGGCCTTAATTCAAATCAGACATTGGTTGTTTACTCTGACAAGTTCTGTGTCACAATTGCCCAAGCATATCCTTAAAACAGGGCATATCAAAGGTTTTCTGGCTGGGGGAAAGGCACATCCTGTAGCTTACTTTTCAAAAAAATAATGACTCAGCTTTTCAGTTTAAAAATATCATAATCTCTGTTATAATAAAGTAGTCATACTTTTAATAAAGATTTCTGACAAGGTAAATGACCGCTGCACTCCTTGCCAGCCTACTAAAGTGCTCAGTGTTTTGAATCCAACATCACAAAATGAAACTGCTTGGAGAGTGACCTGCAGTAACCCATTTCATTTTATATCCTACTCAGCAGAAATTGCTTCGATGGCCGCTAGCCATCAATTGTATGCTAACTCCGTGATTTGGCACACTGTGCTTCCATTTGACTGAATTTAAATGCATCTCTTCTCCAGCTAGAACTTCCACTAAATGCTCAAGACTTTCCAGAAATGGTCTAGAAGGAGTCTTGCACCAACTCATTGACTATCAAGGTGGTAGTTCTGGGTTCATGACTATAGCTAATCTTATATTAAGTCTGTGAGTCTATTTAGAAAATGTTTTTCGTGACTTCTAAGGCTTTATTAGTTTTAAATCTCTCTCTTTTGTCTGTCTCTCTCTCCATTCTCTTCTTCAAAGTATAAGATTGGTTCCAAATCACAAAACATTGTCTCAGTAGGCTGTTCGTTTGATGAGCTCAGTTTTTTTTAAATATCCAAAATAAAGAATATTGTGCTTTTGTCTCAGCATAATTTGGTAGAATAACTTAAATAAAGTTGGGCAAGCATTCTCCGTTTGGAGCCCTTTTGATTGTTTCATCATTTAGCCTTCTCTGCTCTGTAGTACTTTCCAAAGTGCTTGATTAGGTGTCCTGGTAAACCAAGCCCAACTCTGCTCCACACAATGTGGATCCCATTTTGCTTTACGCAGTGCCACAGATGGATAAGAGGTGTAGCCACTACCTCTGTGGCCCTCAATTATGCTGAAAAGAGAAATCTTATGCTTCTATATAGTAAAATGGCCCATTCACTCTGTAGAATGCTCCAGTAACTCAGCTCCAAAGTTGGTGAGGAAGTCCAGGGCTGGACCACAGGGAAATTACTTTTATAAATGACAACAGTGTTGAGGCCAATGTTTTTCAAATCTGCATAAATCTTGTCATACACAACTTTTTTCTTCTCTCTCCCTCTTTCTCTTTCTGATGGGGTCTCACTGTATAGAGCAGTCTTATCTTTAAAATGGCTTCTCCAGTAAGGTCATGCTGCATATTTTATCTCATATGTGAACTGTAACTTTAAATGTTTCGTGTTGTGTCTTTAATCTGGAATGCATATGGAATCCCAGAAGCTGGAATCAGGCCTTTGGGATGGGGAAATCCTGAAGGAATGAGAGATAGTAATAGGTTATAGTAAGAGAAAAGTAGAGAGAAGTGTCATAGAATAGAAAGGTTCATGGAGGCAGTTGAGTGATGAGAAGGGAAAAAGATGATGTATTAGTTAGGGTTTCTATTGCTATGAAAAGATACCATGACCATGACTGTTGGAGACCAGTTTTGACAAACATACCACTTACCAGGGTAGGAGCAAGGGGATTAGAAGAATTAGTAAAACGTATGAAGACACAATGGAAGTAATAAAACACAGGATAATACAGGGAGGGCGTTCCAGTGAATAGTGAAATCACCCACATTTAACTTCCATATGCATTAACATGATACAGGGAAATGAACATATCAGTTGAAGGTTGCAGGCTACATTCTTAGTTAAACATTCTGTTGCTAGAACAAGACAAGTTATACTCACACCCTAGACCAAAACATTCTGTAGGCAAACCACTCCCTGGGTAGAAAGAATCCATTGTTATCTCCTTAAGGGAGTAGGAACTTAGTTGGATCCTTAGATTTTTGTTTGGGGAAGAAACAGATCTACTTCTCTGTTCCTGAAATACAAGCTCTGGATATTGGCCACACCTGTTGACAATAACCTTGAGAGTAATATACATATGAAGGAATAACAAAACATGTAAGATATAGAAAAGGCGGGTAATGCTAGGGGCTAAATATTAACTAGGAGCAGGGAGATGGGGAAAAAGCAGAAATAGGGTTGCGTTAACCAAAGTAAAAATGTATGAAGGAAACATTATGAAAATTCACAAATCTTGAAGCTAATTGAAAACAAAAGAATAAATTTAAAAAGAGGTATCCTGTATTAATGAACAATGCTTCCTCCAGAAGAAATTGCTCATTAACTAAACATCTTAGTTGAAGGTATGTGTTACCCCTTTGAGTTATTTTTTCGGAAATAAAAAAGGCATCTAAAATAATACAGGCTATTGTTGTTGATATTTGGCATGGTCAGATGGCAAGGTTCTATTGCTATAGACAGGACACATTCTGGTTCAGGACACAGACAAACCAATCTCCATTTGACCATGAAACTACCTGCAAAGGTGCTATAGTTTTATAATGACGGAAGTTGCTACACTGTTGGGAGAAACAATACATCAATGGTTTTACCCAGGGATGGACCCTGTATGCTCCTACATGGTCCTGGAAGACAGGATGTTCTCATTTGTGCAATGGTGACAAAATTGCTTGTGAGGGTAACCAATCTTTTGATTGGATTTGAGATTCTCCGTGTGAGCATGCCTAATACTACAATTTATTTTTAATCTGTTTTTATTTGTTATTTGAGAATTTCTTACCACATATTTTGATTATATGTTCCCTCAAACTCTTTCCTTCTCTTTTATCCTACCCAAATAACATAGTGTCTTAAAAAACCCAAATGTTCCTGAATTTATATCCTGTTCTATAATATGAAACTTATAATACTTTGTTCAGTTATCAGGCCAAGAACATATATAGATAGTTCATTGACTCTATGGGAGGACCAACTAATATTATTCTGCCAAGTGGACATAACATTAAAATGAGTTCTAATAACTCATTGTCGCACCCATAGATTAATGCATCTCTCCACTTTCACAAGAGAACCTTGTATTTGCTGCATATGAATGTAACACAGACTCACAAATGGCTAAGGTGCAGAAAATAAGGGACTATGGAATATTCAGTCTCATCTTTGAGACAGAGAGGTCTGAAAGAATATGATAGCCATAGGCACTGGATAATGTGGTGGTTCAGATGAAATATATTCCACAGTCTCCGGCATTTGAATACTTTGTGCCCAGTTGGTGACTCTCTTTGAGGAGTTATAGAAGGTGTGGCCTTGTTGGTGGAATTAAGTCACTAGAGGTGGTTTTTGAGAGTGTATGGACTTGCATCCCTTTGGGTGGTCACTGTTTCTTGCTTGCTGTTTGAAGTGTGAGCTCTCTCCATGTCAGGTACTTGCTGCCACACCTGCCTGCTATGATGGTAAGGAGCTCTTATCCCTATGGAACTGTAAGCCCAAGATAAACTGTGGGATTCACCTGTATATGCTGTGAATATGTTTTATTACCACTAGTTAATAAAAAATCTGCTTTCAGCCAATGGGTTAACAGAGTAAAGCCAGATGTAAAATCCAAATAGAGATGTAGTAAGAGAGTAGGCAGAGACAAAGAGATGCCTCGTTGCTGCCAAAGGAGACAGACGCCCCAGCACCTTACTGGCAACCACAGTAAAATGCAAAATAATAGAAATGGGTTAATTTAAGATGTAAGAGTTAGTTAATAAGAAACCCAAGCTAATAGGCCAAGCAGTGTCTTAATTAATATAGTTTTGTGGATTATTTTGAGTATGGGCAGATGGGAATGAACATGCAGCCAGTGCCTACAATAAACCTTTCTTTCTTTAAGATGCCCTGGTCAGGGTCTTTTTTTTTCACAGCAATAGAAAAGCAACTAATACAGATTTGTACAAAAAAAAGCATTGTCTTCTGCACAGTTGAATATGTGAGTTCACAATGGCTGTGACGGCATTCATAAGAGCTATTCAAGCTCAAACAAGATCCCTGCATGGAGAAGGCAGTTGGACCAAAGTCCCACCCCTAGTTGTTGGACTATTGGCAATTGGTAGCTACTGAGAGAGTAAGAGACAGTTTTTATCTAAGAATGTAGCCTGCTAAATGGACTGCTCTTCAATGGAAGGCCACTCAATTTATTATTTTTAACTTTGATTTCTCAGAAAATTAGGAAGCAACCTTCCTCAAGACCCAGTAATACCACTTTTAGATGTATCTCCAAAGAATGCTCAATCATGCCACAAGGACACATGTAACATGAGGGCCGGCTTGTTAGGGTTTCTGTCCCACCCAGTACCCCACAGCTGGCAAGCCCCAAAGAAAACCACACCGAGGTCTCCATAAGATTATAAACTGATTGGCCCATTAGCTCAGGCTACTTATTA
>LOEQ01002491.1:45457-57564 GCA_001685075.1 Bramus lutescens
CAGCATGTGGCCTAACCTTTGTGCCAGGAGTTTGAGTGTGTGGCACTAAGTAAGGGTTATCCTGGTTCAGATTTGGGGATGTGGGATGGAGCCTTGTAGTTGGGTACAAGTGGAAGGATGCTTCAAAGCCCCAGTAGGCTTGCTTTTCAACGCCATTGTTCTTCCCTGCAGCACATTCAGGTGGGCGGTGGTTAGGTGGGTAGCTGGAAGATCCGTAACCTATTCATGCCTAACTAATACAATTACTTTGGCTAACCTGTTAATGTAACAACTGGTTTCTTAGGGGGGAGAGTATGTTCACCGGTGGTACCAGAACATGATAAAGAGTCTCAAGAGTTTCTCACCCATTTAGGAACTGAAGAATCTAATCACATAAAGCTAGAAAAGAAATAACCTGCAAATCTTGACTTAATATTAATAAAAGGAGTATCCCTATTGGAATTTACATCTCGGAATGTCATTATTTGGGTAGCACAGACATAGTTTTCCGATGGCTGCTGCTTGAATCACCAATTCCACAAGCAACTATGTAGCTCTCTGTTAATTATTATTGCACTGTAAAGGTTATTCCATAAACAGTTTACCTTTGTTTTCTTTTGAATTATGTCTTATGTTTTCCCACTTAGGTTTACAAATTACTGTTTACCAATGTAACTTTGGGTCCTTTTGTCATTACTGATTGTAGCAGGTTGCCTTCAGCACTCTACCACTTTTGGTTGCTAAAGGAATTTATCAAATAGGCTCTTATATACAGGCATAATTAAATAGTGACTATTGCTGGTTAATTCTATATACATTTAAACTCAGAACATATATTTGACTGTGAATTATTCAGAAATCCAAATCAACTTTTTAAAAACCATTTAATAACATTTTTGATGGCATTTTCCTTGTTTAATTATTATTTATTATTTCTATGTTTATTATTTACAGAGATTCAGCCAACAGACCCTGTTGAGAAGCCAAATCTTCCTAATCAACCTGAAGACAGGCACGAGAATGTGGTTGTTACTGAAGCAGGTGAGTCCCTTCTGTCCCTCTCATCTAAAGAACTAGGCTTTGAACTAGCACTTCATGTTGACCCCAGGGAAACCTTTCATGTGGTTCAAGGATGTGGTGCATTACTTATGGGCCCATAGACATTTACTTCTGACCTACATTAGAAATACTTATGCAATGATGCATTTTGAATAGAATAACCTTTAAAAAATTCCATTTCAGGTGGAAGTATCTCATGTCAAACTAAGTGATTGACATTAACACCTGTATCTACAAAGCATTTCCCAATATAGTGTAGTGTGTACCCATGTATACTGGCATATTTAGAGAACTGGAATAGCAATTTGCTACTGAATGTTCAGGGCTTGTCTGGCAGTAGAGAGGAGGTATAACATAAGCCTCATTATAGTTTACGTAGTCTTCCCTTGTGTAAACACCTCTATCTGATCAATTTCAGACTATCACCGTGATATCACAGTAGGACATGTTGGAAGGGGGTGCACACAGTGGGCCCTCTATCTCGCTGTCACCCCAAAAGACAGAGTAGAAAAATGCAATCCCCAGTGCAAGTTCCATATTAGTTAGAAACTCCTTGATATTCCTTAAAACTACTTTTTGACATGAACTAAATACAGATGGACAAAAAATTCATCATTATTTCTTTTGTGAATATTGATCCAAAGATGCAAATGTTTCAAAATCAGTAACCCATACAGAGGCTCAGAAGGAAGACTGAGCACTTCACAATCACTATTCTCTGCATTTTGATCCTTTTATGTAGCCCTATGGTCGCAAGCATGTGGGACACACACACACACACACACACACACACACACGACATGAAGTAAGAAAGAAGTAGAGGGATTTGTGAAAATTTGGAGTGGAGAGTGAAGTGTGGGTTTGATTAGAATAAAAAGAATTAAAAATGATAGAGTGGGGCGGGCCTTGGAAATTCCCCAAAGCAATATGCCTTAACTTTTCTGAGGAGTGGATGGGGGCTGGAGTGGGGGGCTAGGTTAAGGGAAGGGGAGAAGGGGAGAGCATGGGAAACGGGAACTGGGATTAGTATGTAAAAATAATGAAGTTTGTTTTCTTTTAAAAATAAATAAATAAAAATAAAAAAATGTGTTAAACAGCAGCAAACTTCTGAATAACCTATCCCTAAATCTCATTAAATATACCCCTGAGCAAAGAGAAGAATAAACAATGAGATGAATGAATTATGGCCAACTTTTTATCAGAATCTTTAAGATTTGTGATATTTTTGACTAACTTTTAGTTTGCAAGCCAAATGCAACTCAGATTGTTTTCCTTATACAGAAATGCTCTTAAGATTTTGGGCTTTTTCTGTTTCATGTATCTGATTTTAACATCATCCATAATATCTAAACACAATTAAAGTTGCCAGAAAACAATTAAACTACAGACATTTTCCTCTTGTTAAAAGTGTGGCTAATAAAGTCATTTCATGATTTGTAGGTCTTGAGTGTTGGTGATTTTCCTTAGAATCTACTAAGAACATCTGCCATCATTGAGAGTGAGAGAAGAGGATTAAAAGATGATCAGTTTTCAGAATTTAATTTGTAGTAAATGGAGCTGAGGGCTGCTTTTCATCCCACCCGGCTCCTGCATGGCTAGCTTAGCCCCGGAAATAACAACACACAAATTGTATNTTATTAATTAACCAATGAAAGCAACAGATAGATAGAAGACATTCCTACATCATTAATTAAATCATGTTATTGTCTCCAGAGTCTTATGTCTCTGGGTTATGTTTGTATCACCACCTAGTATGTGCTTATTTTTACTTAAGGCCAGGTTCTTACACTTTCTCACAACGAACTTATTGGCTAAGATAATTCATTATCTACTAAGTCAGCAATGATTATAGTAATTATTACTCCCCAATACAAAGTCTTCACTTTTGCAATGATGCAGAAGAATTAATAAAACGAGACAGCTAAGATTATTAATGTTATGAAAATTAGTCTGTGTCTGAATTGAAAATGTATTAGAACTTTAAAAGCATGCATATTTAATTGAGCATGTCAACCAGGGCATTAAAGTTTTATTTATAAGTTTTTTTCAAAATGTCTATGTATTTTTCATAAGCTCTTCTACTTGGAGTTTACTTTTTGGTAACAACTCTATTTTACCTTAATCATTACAGAAATTTGTTCATAGCTGCTTTTGAGCTCCTTCATGAGCTATCATTGAACACTAAAACTGTTTTATTTTTGCAGGCATAATTCCCAATCTAATTTATGTTATCATACCAACAATTCCACTGCTTTTACTGATCCTTGTTGCTTTCGGAACCTGCTGTTTCCAGATGTTACATAAAAGGTAAAAACCATATTTTTGTCAAGATAATAAAGAAAAAAACCCTGAAGTATATTTTGAGACATTCTTTGAAAATGTTACTATATCATTAACTTAAGGAATTTTAATGTTCTTACCTGTCAGTAAATATCTAGCACATGGAGAGTTGTAGAACATACTTGGATTATATGAGAAATCCAATGTCTCCTTCGCAGTTCATAAGTCCTATGAACTGCTTACTTTACTGTTTCTGTTTTTCGGTCAGGAAAACGGTGGCTCAGTTTGGTCATCTTCACTTGCCTTGTGGTGCACAGTTAGCATATATGATGGATCTGAAGTGTGAGTGCTTGTAAGCTCATACAAGATATACTATACATATGCTCTATACAGATTGATGTTAAATCTTTCAATCTGAACATCAAGTTATACATAAGACTTGGTTTTATAGGTATATATGTAGTATAGTTTCAAGATTCAAATAAAAAGCTTCTGTTTTAAGACACTTTAAGACCAGGAAATTAAATGTATTTGTGAAGACAGCGAGCTGAGTGTGTTGCCACTGAGAGGATGGGCAGTATTACCAGGAGTGCAAGGTCAGCTTGAGTTAGTGAGCTCCAGGACAGTCTGAGCTACATCATGAGACCTTATCTCAAAAACTTCATTCTTTTCCAAACATTCCTCTCTCTCTCTCTCTCTCTCTCTCTCCCTGGGTACTGTCTGGCAGATATTTTGAAATAAAATGATATATCTGAATAGCAAGACTTCTAGGAACTTGTCAAACACTTATTCATGCTTATTATTACCCTTGAGCCAGTGAAGTAAACTTTTTGTGTGGTATGATCTGCCAATTAAATTTCAATAAAATTAAGTATAAATATGTATCAAAGAAAACACTAGGAGATACATTTAAATAAGGATATATGTGCTGAAAAAATTACCTATTTGTTTCATGGACAAATAATTGATCAAAAGATTGATTGTATGATATCAGGATCTGCAAATGAAATAATTTTTCCCTTTTTGTTTCATCATCTTCTTTTCCTTAAATAAATCATAAGGAGCCTGAAAAGTAGCAACCTGAAAGGATATAGATGATTAATGTGTATTAATAAGTGAGCTAATCTAGGCATGCCTGGCAGGACATGCCTATAGTCCCCAAACTCAGGAGGCCGGGGAGCAGAAGGACTACAAATTTGAGTCTAGCTGGGGCTACATAACAAGAACATAGCTAAACAAACAAACAAACACTTCCTATGAACCAAATCAAGCCAATAAAAAACCAAAAAAGTCAAATAAAACAAAACATTAACATGATTGAAAATACAAAAATTATTTAAGCTAAAAATCAGGGCTGTTAAAATGAAGTCTGGAAAATTAATATATGTTGTGATCCTCTTGACCTTCATTGAGAGACTTGTGAAACATTACAAAATTTTTTTCTAGTATTTTGTATATAATAAATACAGTAGAAAATGTATCATTTATCGCTCTAATTCAGAAGACTATAGATGAAATCATGTTAGATTTCTCATTAGGAAAGCAATGGTGTAGGAGGAATGTTAATTCCCTCTTAGCCCAGACAGACTGTTAAAGTGTCCATTTAAGTAGCAAACTGGTTAGTAAACATCAAACATATGCTTCAAACATTCTCACTTGCCAAGTAAAATGTGTTAGTGTGTTGAGCAACAGCATCTCCTCTAAGGATTCTTTTGTTTGTCTCCAAAAAAGTGGTTATATTCATTCAAAAGATCTATGGCTGTCTTCACTTGTTTGAAAAATTTGGAGTGAAAAAATAAACCAAAATTGGGCACTTTCAGTTGCTGGGATGACCTGAAGTCCTTTGTTCGCTGTTCTTAGATCCTCCCCTTTTCCTTTCTTCCAGGAAAGCAAGGAGAAACTTCATCAAAGACTTCCCTCCATTATCATCTGAGTGCCTTGCAGAAAGTTTAAATTCCAATCTGGTACACATGGCGGTGTCTCTCATTCCATATAATTTTCAGAAAAACTTTCCTTCCCTTAACTAGTAGAACTTTTAAATGACACTAATTACGATTAAAGCAACACTGATAACTTCTTTTCTTACCATTAATAGTACTCTACCCTTCATAAGCTCTGCCTGGCTTATTTTCTCCTCATGCTAGCTATATTTGGTAGAATTAAGTTATGTTGACCTGATTCATTTGAAGGACGATCCATACAACATGTAATTTACATTTTTATTAATCACAACAGTGCTGAAATTGATAGGAACAAACAATTTTTCATTGTAATGCTGTGGCTTTATAATTAGTTCTTTTTCTTTAAGAAGTTTTGCAAATCTGCAGGATGATGGCACCGTGCAGGGGTGTGCCTGTGAGGGCTGTGAGGGTGGCAAAAGCCATTAGAGGCTGAAGGAAGTGTGGGTACCTACGGGAAGAAGTAAATCCTAAACACAGGGAATGTGGACAGACCAGGTGAGAGGCCATCCTCAGGAAACTAAAGCAAAGAAATGCAGATTTTGACATGGAATCTGGTACAGGGTTACTTGGGGAATCTTAGAAACAGACACTTCTGCAGGAGCCTGACTAGTGAGCACTGTAGGAAAAACCACCAAAACTCCAGGCACGAGCTACCATGAGCACAGAAGTTCCATGTCAACCGTATCTTGGAAGAAGAGCTCACAAACTCCTAAATCACCAAACATGTGTCTGCTTTGGCCTTAGGCTTATTTGAGAAAGAGACAATGAAGCTTTCTGGATGCAAATGGCCTAAGTACAGCTTGGCAAAACGGATGGTCGGAGGGGGACAGGTAGACTTGATATTTAGGGTCACAGCATGTGTTTGGATGACTGACACTAATTGCAACAGCTATTTTATTAGAGTACCCATAAAGCAAGATTTAGAAACCTTGGCCAAAGAAAACAAGGCTCATTGTGGGAAAATTAAAGTTTTAGTACTCTGTCAGGCGTTGTGCTACATGGGTGTTTAAACTCTCCGGTGAGTCAACAGATGCAGGTGTGTTTGGAATTGTCTGTCATCTTCACACAGTGGGATAATCTAGACTTTTTTTTTCCGTAGGAATGGCAAATATGCCAATGAGGAAAGAAGGATTCATAACAACTGTCTGAGCATCTCTCTTTGGATGAAGACACGGCCAGCCTGATAAGATTCAGGAACTGAATTTATTTCTTTTTATGTTTTTCAGTAAAGGAAGAACAAAGACTAGCCCGAACCAGTCTACACTGTGGATTTCCAAGAGCACGAGAAAGGAAAGTGGCATGGAAGTTTAATAACTGACTTTGCTCCAGAAAACAAAGATAGTTTTGTAATTTCCGATCAGTGTAAGGAATGGCATCATTAGCTTGGAATGGCTTGAAATCGCAAAGGATCTACAAGATGAACTGTAAGCTCCCCCTTGAGGCAAATGTCAAAATAATTTTTATATGTTCATAGTTTAACTTACAAAATATGCTGTGTTTATCATGGAGACCTGCTTACTCAGCTAAAGGATGCACCCAAACATCATGTAATTTAAATGGATCATGCAGATAAAACTTCAGTGGACGCATCTAGAATTCCTGGGTTGGAAGTAGTTCCTTTCGCTTTTCATTACCTTCATCATTTTGATCTACTTCATGTAATATTAACTGTATTCGAATTTACAATGTGCAAAAATTTTACCTTTGTAAAAGTGTTTGATAAAAATGGATTGTTCTAATATTTATATTTATGGCATTTCATTTTTACATACATGCTGTTTTGATTAAATACTGAATTTACACAGACATGAAGAAATATTTCCATAGGGAAAACTTTTTTTCCGAAATAGTTCAAGTTCTTTCCATTTTCCTCCTTTTGTTTGTATAAGGTTTAGGAAATATCTTCAGAAATAAGAAGCTGTTTCATTGGCTGTGCTATAAATCTCCTAAAACACTTAGAGGCAAGAACTGTCTAACATCAATTGTGCAAGACATGTGCCTTACAATTATTCTTAATTTAAAATTAAACTGATTTTTGTAATAAAATACCTTTACTAATAGTTGTATAGACACCAACGTAGTTTATCTTGAAAAAAAAAATGTGTCCACAGTACCAATCAGTTCTTCACATGTTGCCTATAGAATTGGAAGTTGTTCTCTGAGTGTCTGGAATCAATGTGTGGCTCTTCCCTGTGCACCGAACACGATGGCTGTTTGAGGGCTTGGATTGACCCTGGAGTCAGACAGCTGCACCTCGGCTAAGATTTTCCTAACTGAATTTAGCTGGTATTGATATATAGGGCTGAATAGTTTTCAGCTGTGTGATGCTAGGCAGAGCACACTGTTATTACAGATCAAGAACAAAAAACTACAAATCACACTAATTAACGGGCCATGGGCTAGAGGTCATTGATGTTTGGATATCTTTGAAGAGGGTTTGTTTATGACTGTGCACCGTGTCTTTCTCTGTCTGATCGAGTTTCTTCAACACGTAGCATTTGTTCTGCTCAAGAGAGAGTTGTAACTATTTTGTCTTTGAATGTCCCTGTGTTACTTTTAACCAAATAAAAAGTTCTTATTTCTGAGGAATGATCCTTGGTGTTGTTTAAATTCTTAAATCAACAGAACACAGATGTGTTTCATCACGACCTGAAGAAGAAAACAAACATTACATGTGAAGAACATAGAAGGCAAGGATATAGAGTGAACAGGGAAACGATATTTTCAGTTTTTCAGTTGGACAATAAAGTAGTTTCCTTAAGTAGATTTGTTTTTCCAAAACAAAAGGCAAAAAGGGACCGCAGATCTTTTTTCTGCAGCTTTGTGGCTGAGAACTGGCAACTGCATTCTAAGTTAGGCTGTCCTCATTCAGCCCCCATCCGTTCTGTGGCTCTCCATAATTTGGATCAAAACATGCAGCTGTTTGGATCTATGTTTTCCCTCCATGCCAACCCCACCCAATTCTCCTTTTAGTTAGAACTGTGAGAAGGGAAACTGGGCTTTCCCTTTATCTGTGCCACCCAAAACCCTAACAGCTGGAGGGTGGGTGCACACAGTGAAACGGGAAGGCTATTGTTACCCTTTTATCGTTATCCAGGTCAGGATAAACTCTGGTGTCAATGACAAACTCCATCTGTGCTAAAGGTGGGAAAATACATTTCTTTGCCCTTAGAAAGCAGTAACGATACTATCCTAAGTGTTTCTGGAAGCTTTATCTGGCCCTTGAAAAACAAACTGATACATAATGTAATTGTTCTGTATTTTCAGAGCATAACTTAAATACATATTGGGAAATACCACTAAGTATTGAGCTACCTTAAAGTATTCAAAACAAATAAAACACCCCACTCTTTTCTCCTTGCTAAGATTTAGGTTAGTAGTAAGTTTTTACTAAGAAGAATGTGTTCTGAGACCCCTGATTATTTATGTTTTTATTATTTTTATTGTTATTTATTCTGTTTATGGGAGCATTCAATCCTCAACCATCTTGTCTAATATTCTTTTAATATGTTTGCAAGCCCTGATGGTCTTTAGGTGCAGCATCATGATTATCTCTTGACCTCTGACCTCAACCAACTTTCAGGGTCATTCCTACCTGCACAGCTGTTTCCAGTGTCTTTTAAGTGTGCCGACGGTAATCATTCTCTCTAAATGTACCTGAAGCTTCCTTCCTTCCCCAAAGCAACCATAGCAATTGCCCATCTTTTTCTACTTGTTTGAACCCCATTTGTCCTTTTGTTGTTTCAATTCATCAAAAATGTGTGTGTGCTTGAAAAATATGTCTGTGTGTGGCATATGTACATTTTATGTTATGTTGCTATAGACTGCAGCAGATTCCGTGTTTTGAGCTAAACTGACATTTGCAGCTACTCTGGAAATGATCCAAGAGATTAAAATAGTAAAGCAAATTAATTTATTACACATTTTTGGCTTTAATGGGCAATTCAACTGTGTCTGAATGAGTTTTTCAAGTTAAAATATTCTCTAAACACATAAACTAAGAAAATTTTAATAATTGATTTCCTCAAGATACCTGAATATTTTTGTGATTTAAAAAAAATACCAGCTTGAAGTAAATGGTATGTTAAAACGACCCTGATAATGATTCCTTGTGTAGAATGACGGCATTAGGTAGTTTACTTTTATGTTGATGCTAGGGCAGGAGAGAAAGGTGGGTGTGTTTTCTTTACCTCGATGACAGACACAGTTAGGATGTGATTATGCTTGTGATATGAGTTTACAATAAATGTGCTTTTATGAGCCGGGAAAACATTACATATTAATAGAAATGCATACAGACGGTAAGCCAAGAAAACAATGGTGACTCTGAAGGTACACTAAGCTGAAACTAGCTGAGTTCCAACAGTTCATTTCAAACAACAACATAGGTCAGGTAAACTATCACAGTTCATTTCTTTATGTAGTTTTGCTTAAATATATGTTAAAGTAAAAACCTTTACACAAGAGACAATGGTAAGAATGATTCAAGAAAGAGGAAATGATGAAGTCCATAAAATAGTAATTGTTTATTATGAAACAAAAATTCATTTTAGAGTTAATTAATGTTGCAGAGATTGATTTTAATTTCTTGTTTTGTTTTTCTTCTTCATCCCAGTATTTAAATCAATTTAATAGAAAGGCTTTTTCTTTCTTCTCATGAAACTCTCAGTTGCCATGCTATTTTGAGTAAAAAGAAAAAACAAACGAACAAATAAGCCAAAACTTCCCAACTTCTATGCTTGGGTCAGGAAAATGATTAATGTAGAAAACTCTGTATCCACTCTACGAACTCTGAGACCCGGGTATATACGCCAGGGCGATTAGGCAGTGCACACTGGACTCCAAATGATGTCACACCAACAAGAAGCCACCTGTTATTTTCTTGACACATTAACGGTCCCCCTGAATCACCCTAAAGAGTGAACAACAAGAAAAAGTGTTAATCAGTATAAACAAGTACAAATGGTGCTAAGTTCACCAATTAAAAAATAAATGTCCAGACATATGATCGACTGACAGTTAGGTTTCCACATTCTCACCATATGTTGAGTCATGAGAAATTTGCTCCTGAAGGAGATGTGGCAAATGGTAACAAGAGAAAGTTTATCATTCTGATGGAGCATTTCTCAGCAAGCAATTCCTGACTTTCATTACTGTGTTTCAACATAGTTAGACATTCTCTAAAATGCTGCAATAATAAGCCATGTCAACATCAACATGCTAATCACTACATGACATAACATGTGAAGTATCAGACAAAAGCCTTCCCACAAACAGCCACGCTATTCCACGTGATGATTTTAGGAGAATGAAGAGCTCACATGGCTTTAGATTTTGTTCTCTTATGCGACTGTAAGTTTCAAGTACCAACCAGATTCAAAAACTTCAAAATTTCAACCAAAATAAGCAAATTTCATATTTTTCTTGCAATCAGATCATGTGTTTTCATTTAGATTTCAGTTATAGGAGGGTGGATTTTTGTCACAGTACAAGTAATAAGTATCACTTATATTACTTGTTAAGTAATAAGTGATAGTTGATCCTGTACAGTTAATCATATAGGTCTTATTTGTGCATAATGCTTCCTCTCTAAGGCATACAAAAATAGTATGGACATGAACCATCATTACTTATTTATAAAAAGATGAACAAACATATTTCCCATATTAGTTATGCAACAGATTCTTGTTATTTATCTATTTGTCACTTTTTTTTTTAGAGAGAGGGTCTCACTGAGTAGCCTTTGTTGGCCTGAAACTGGCTATCTAGATCTGGTTAGCACTGAACTCACAAAGATCTACTGGCCTCTGCTGGAATTAATGGCATTATTGATCAAAAATCACTGTTGTAATAGAGTATTTAAAATTTGGATCAATGTTAGAAATTACCCTGAGAGACCTCTTGCCTGATATTTTAACCATCCTTTGGTGCTATGTATAGAGAAAAAGGTGGCCTGTCAAAGTAAACCGTGCTCCACTGTTGGGCATAGAGAACACAAGTGGTATTGGAAATCCCAGCTTACCTATATTCAGGGTTTAACAACTGTGCCAAAACTGTCTAGAGGAAAGGCAGCAATTTCTCCTTTTGCATCCTAAGGACTTGATTTTAATATGAGAAATATTTATGGGAAGTTTATTGCTCACAATATCTTATATATGATTTAGAAGTTATTAAAGTTAAATGAACATTTAATCAGATGTTTTTAAAACAAGTTATCTGGTTCATTCTATTTTATGAAAATAATTGACAGTTTAATAGGAAAGTATAAGATATTGATGTTAGGATCAATTGTTTTAATTTACTTTGTGTATACTGAGTCTGTTGACTGGCAGTGATCCATGAATCTTGCAGAAGGCTTGCTGCCTTTCTTCTGGGTGTTTACATGGCTGGGGGCCTCGGCTATTTCAAATTTATCACTTCCTATTATCCAATCTTATGTTATTTATATTATGTAAATTCTTAGACTTAATTTGATAATTTGTGAAATGTGATTTCTTCTATTATTTCAAAGAAATGCATCTATTTAGAGTATAAACTAATGCAAGAACATAAATATTAAAACTGATTCTATGTTTCTACTTTGACACTATTTATAGTATATAAGAATATGTATTATATATTAATAAAAACAGAAAAGGTCACTAACTTCTTCAAATGTGAAAGGGTTAGTGACTATTTCTCCTTAGTTCAATGGTTCTCAAACTTTATTATTTATTATAGTCACCTGAAGACATAAGAAAGAATACATCATTGGTCCTCAATTTAAGATTTTAATTTTTTTTTGCAACAGGGTTTCTCTGTAGCTTTGGACCCTGTCCTGGAACTAGC
>LOEQ01002491.1:65314-79203 GCA_001685075.1 Bramus lutescens
GGGGAGGAGGTGGAAATTTTTAATAAAAATATCAAAAAAATCAATCAAGAAAAAATAAAATTACTACGTTTTGCTTCATTTTAAAAATAAGTGAATGTTTGAACAAAAACAGTATATTTGTAATTTCAAATAATTTGGTGATAATTATAGAAATTATTGCATCCATTTATTAAGAATGTCAAAACAATGCAAAAATATGAAATAAACATATTTGATGAGATTGTAAAAAAGTTTGTATCTGAATTTCATTATACATGAACAACTTCAACTATTAAGGGCCAAAGTCATTTGAGAACAGTATTTATTTGTCTGTGTTTGATGGTATGGCAAATTCTGGATTCCTCTCCATCATTCTCTAATTAATCTTTTTAATATATATAATGCTTCAGTTCATGATTTATCATTTTATTTTTATTTTTTGTATTTTATTTTTAAATAACCATGGTACTCATTACAAAGTAGTTCCAATTTTGTCAAAAGTGAGGACTGTTCTTTTAAATTTCTTTTTATTTCATTATATTAAATATGCACACATTTGCATATTGAAGGCAGAGGACAGCTCTAGAAAGCCAGTTTTTTTCCCATCATCTTGTGGAACCCAGAAAGTGAACTCTGGTCATCAGGCCTGTATGAAAGTGCTTCTACCTGCTTGTCTTTGCCTGCTGAGGCATCTTTCTGGTCTTTTTAATATCCTTTCAAAGGTTAGTTAAGAAAAAAAAAATTGGATGGTGTTTTAAAACATTTTTGACACACTGAACTACATTAAAACTACTTTTCCTCCAATTGTTTTATTTGGATCCTGTGGAAGCATCATGTTTGACTATTCAGCATCAACTTACAAGTCCTTTGATTTCAGTAAGTTTCCAATGCCCACTAGATGCATGAAAGATACAGAAACAAAGGTTATTCTTGAGGACAGGGTGATGCTACTCAGGACTATAGTGACCTGCTTTTCCATAATCCATATGTGGACCAATTCCATGAATTTAACTCTCATAACAAACGTGAATATAATCCTGATAATTATTTTATAAGGTTCTGCAAAAATGAATTGATTTTATAGACAGCGACAATGTTGCCCAACCGGGCTTTAGAAAAGACTTCAGAGTCATGGTTTAGAATGAACAGAACTCTTTAGGACAAATTTCACAAATTTTCATGTTTTTAGGCATTTGAGACAATCCTTCATTGGTTGGTCTAGTGATATTACTGGGTCTCATTTAAAACTATCTCAATATGTATAACATATCTCATTAACCTAGCTCTTTTCTTTGTATCTTGTTTCATGCATTTTGGCAGATAGACCTATGTTTCCATTGCATGACCTACATGAAGAGGACAGGTTGAGTTCCTGTTACTTCTCTATGAGAGTTAATTTAACCCTGAATTGCTACTGATGATATTTCAAGTCTCACTTTGGATTGCTATGAGCAGATTAGATGGCTAGATAGAGTTCTCTTACCTGTGTAATTCACTTTAAACTCAAGGTGCATCATAACAATGTCATTGAACTTTCTTCGCTTATCATAATGAGGACTGATGACAATTTGATCAATTACCCGTCTTTCTACTTGAGGAGAAGTCAGATTTGATTGCATATGCAGGCCCAGGACTGCTGTCCACCTGGTTGGATCTACATTTCGTCTGAAGATTGTGATAAGAAAATATTTTCAAGTAGCTTTCCATCTAGAAGAGAACTTTCCAGACATTATCTAACAAAAAGCTAGAACTGACAACATTTCCATTTTATAGTATTCCTTGATTCCTCTAAGCAGTGTTTCTTTGAAGGTATTTTTTTTCTTATTATATTTCACTGATACAGAAATTGGGACATACTTAGGGACTGCTATTTCATGTTTTGATAGATGTGTATATACGATGTTGAAATGTTTAAGTCAAAGTAAACAGCACATTTTCTCTAACATTTATTATTTTCGTGAAATTATTCAAGATGCTTACTTACACCTTTTTGAAACATATGTCACTATTATTTGTAGCCGTACTGTTGTTCAATAGAAAACTAACCTCTACTTTATGTCCTAGCCTTACTTTTTGATCAAATTTTCTCCTATTCTCCTCTGTTTGTGCTCCCTAGCTTCTGGTAATCACTATTGTATTATTAATTTTATGTAAATCAAATTTGCTGGGTTCCACTTGTGACTCCATTTTAATATTAAGCTACAGAAGCTTAATTAATGTTATTTTTTCTTCCAACATGTCTTATCAAACATCTTGTGTTACTTATTGTATTAGTTACTTTTCTATTGCTGTAAACAAAACAGTATGGAAAAGGCAACTTATATAAGGAAGAGCTTATTTGGCTTCTGATTGCTGAGGAAAATATAGAAAAGCTTTCATGGGTATCATTTCTGTTGAAAAGAAGTGATTCTATGTGTTTTCAATTTTTTCTCTCTACATAGATTCTAAATACTAGTCAAGGTGGAAGAATTGGGCTGGGAGTATAACTCAGTGGTAGAATGCTTGGTTAGCATGTGCAAGGCCTTTGTATTGCTCACTAGCTCTGAAGAAAAGGAGATAGAGGGAAAATAATAGAATGTAATATAATAGAAAGAAAAAAGAAAGGAAATGGAATTAAATGATAGGCAAGAAGGCAGAAGACAGAGGACAAGTGGACAGGTGGACAGGTGGTCATATTGATAGCAAACCCTAATCCCTTGGATGCTACTTGGATATTGCTTCTTCAGGTGTAGAAATTGAGTTCATTCTGTGAAAATTTATCTCCATCTGCTAGGTGTGGTAAAAATGCTTATCTTAGAATTTAAGGAAAGAGAAAGTTTGGGAGGGATTAGAAAGGCATGCACTCCTGACCTGTCAACCCCAAAGACTAGCACACATCCTAGGACAATAATATTGCACCAGATAGGTAAAGCAAGCTCATCCCCAAATAGTGGTTTTGCCTCAGAAACCAATGTTTCCAGAAATAAAAATAGTATGAGAGTCATGGAAGAGCAGCATAATAGTGAAAGAGACAATAGCATAGGAAGGATTTGTAATTGTAAACTGAACCCCTCTTCCATTTTAACATTACTATAAATGGAACAAGAGCAGCCTCAGCAAGTTTGTCCATAACCCTGCTTTCTCCTAGCAAAAGTTGTTGAATTCTAATTATTCTTTTCCGAATAAGATGAAGACCCATAGAATACAGCCAATTACAATTTTAAAGAGTAAAAATTAAGATATTTCTGAAATTGAAATTGAAACTGCAGAGTAGAAAATCCTCCAAGAATTATCAAGGACAATTCAGAAAGCAACATGAGCCCAAAGCGTATAAAATTGGTCAACGTTCACCAATTTACACATGAATAATTATCATGATTATTCTAGTCACTATAATAACTTGGTAATGGAAGGGCATGAGGCTACAATAAGTACAAAAAGAAGTAGTAGTATTATGAAAAGTGAATAGAAAACTAGTGCATGCTTGATTTCTATCATGCTCACGAGTAAGTATAAATATTGTTGAAGTGCAAGAAAGCGAAGCTCAAGGCGCTGGGAGGAAACTGCAAAATCATCATTATCTGCCTGTGGACCATTCATAGAAACACGGAATCACTGGGAACTCCCTCCTTTTCATGACTTCCAGAACACTTGTGGATTCTTTTTCACTTAACTCTACCCCCTCCAGTTCTCTTTCTTAGCAACTCTAAGTGTTAGAATACTTTAGGATTCTGCTTTAGGCCTAAAAAAAAGAACAACCTATATTATACATTTAATCTATAGATAAGGTTTTCCAGTGATACCATGAATTCAAATATCAGCAGCATGTTATTATTATACTTCAATCCTCGTTTTTATGGAATTTAGAGCAGAATTGACTAGTATCAATAAAGACCTACAACCAGACATTATGTAGAGAGACAGTCTTAAATTGGAGGTTCCTCCCCTCAAGAGCTCGGAGAACTCCGAAAGAGGGGGAGGAAAGACTGTCGGAGTCAGAAGGGATGGAGGACACTAGGAGAACACTGCATCAACCAAGAAGGGCTCATATGGGCTTACAGAGACTGAAGTAGAAAGCATAGGGGCCTGCATGGTTCTGCACCAGGCCCTCTGTATACATGTTATGATTGTTGGCTTGCTGTTTCTGTGGGACTCCAAACAACACGAGCAGGTGTATTTTTTGCCTGCTCTTGAGACTCTTTTCCTCCTATTAGGTTGCCTTGTACAGTTTCGATACGAGGGCTTTTTGCCTTGGGATATTGTATCTTGTTTTGTCCTGTTTCGCTGTGGTCTCTTGGAGGCCTGTTCTTTGCTGAAGAGGAAATGGAGAAAGAGGTCTGGGTGATGGGGAGATTGGGGGTACCTTGGAGTGAAGGGAGAGGAACTGTGATTGAGATGTATTATGTGAGAAAAGAATCTACTATTTTTAAAAAAGATAGTTGAGATATGTATAAAAACAAGAAACCTTAACTTCCTTTATTTTTACTGTTTGTGTTCTCATGTCCTCATCTCAACATTATACTTTTAGTCACCCCTGAATTATTCCTCATACCTTTTGCTTATGTATCTTTCTTACTAAATTTCCATCATCCTCAGCTGTGATCCTAGGGTACCATCATCAATTTTTATTTTTTTTTGTTTTGTTTTGGTTTTGGTTTTTTTTTTTTTGCAATTTCAGTTTTTCTTGGCAGTTTTATTCCCATACATCAGCCTGATTAGATAAGTCATTCTTCAGCCTCTACAAGGTTGTTCATCTCATTTAACATGGCCTTACGGTTCGCATCTAGACTGTACTTCGATATCTAATGTTATTGTTGCCCCTTTAAGAACCACATCATGTAGCAATATGATAAACAGTAAAAATGTTTACATGGTAGGCTTGGGCCTATACAAAATAAGAGGCTATTTTGTGTCTGCTCAGATGACCCTGTTTGCTACAGGACACCTTGCTGAGGGAAGAAATAGCTCTCTATAGGTTGAAAGAGAAAAGGCTCGTTGGTGGAAACCATCAGTTGCTCACACAATCAGGAATGGAAGCTAGAGTTAAAAGGAAATATTATGGCTGAGGGATGAGGGCAGAGACAATAGTGATGAGAAACAAAGAACTTGCAGTTGTGTAAGAGGCAACTCAGAGGCCTTGAAAGGAGGCAGGCTATGAAAATTAGAGAAGGTCAGTGTCAGCATGCCAGCTAGTTAGCTTTCTTGAGACCACATCCAAACCTGCCAGGAAACATGAGTGTTATTGCTTTTTAACAGATTCTGGTTTCTTCTGAAGGTAATTGAAACAATATCTAAGGGAACCTTCCTCTTTTTCAAGAAAGAAATGCCAGCCTATCTGGTAGACAAAGCGTTAACTCACATTAACTAAGAGCATCTTTACAGACTTGATGTTATGTATACGTTGGTAAATATACAAAGAGAACTTAGTTTAATTAATATCACTTGAGGCACCTGTGAGGTCGGAGGCCATTAACACCAACTGATAACTAGCAGACAGTCGTAACCGAAAAAATGGGGTGGGGGGGACAGATGCTGGTCTTCTACTATCGCTTTCTGAGTGAGTGGTCCATGCACAGTACACAATCACTTTCCTGGTTGGGTTAGGGGATTATGCACAGAGCATATGGACTGAGAATCGGCTCCAGATCTGATAGCCCAGAGAACCAACCATTTCATAACAAGCATTGTTATGGCTGTACTATGAGCTCATAACTTATTTTAAAAGATTTTTCTTCCAGTTGGACCGATGCTCCCTCCCCACTCAACTATTGAGAGTTTTTCTCACTTTTTCTTAATTTGTCACATTTACTTAATATCTCTTAATAAAGCTTGCATTGTTCTTTGCTTACTCCTAGATGAATATGCGTATTGCGTCTTTATTAGCATCACACAGAGGACATGGAGACACTGTCTCAAGTCAATCTTTGGTGATGGTGAGGGTTTAGCACCCTGGGGTATGATTCATGCACGCCGGGGCCCTGCATATCCATACTCACCCATAGACACAGTGTGCAGCAGACACTAGCCATTCACTGCTGACGAGAGATGCACCACAGAGCAGCTGGTCTCTGTAACTGTCTCTGTAATATAGAGCCACAAGCCAGGGCCATGACCCTGCCTGGGCATCACTTCCACCAATGATGTTTGGGTTGACTTTCGAGGCCACCATTTTTTCTCCGCATGCTATCATAATAATAGAAGAAATATGATATACCTTATTTTTTACATGAAAATTGAAGTGATGAAAAAAATAACTTCAAGTGACATAAAATTCTGTCTGGAATTTTAAGTTGAAGGCTTAAAGGGTGACAAATACTTACATTTATGGTTACATTGTAGCATAATCAATAAATTTTGTGAGCACTGTGGACTACAACAGAAAATAAGGTTTTGTTAGTTAAATAGACATTTAAATATGTATAGCAGATATAAAATTCAGGAAAGCTGAAATCTACAGAAGAAAATGGCCCACCTGAATATGGACTATGTTTACATTTTTGCAACTTATTCTTATGTAATTTTTTAAAAAGAATTACTCAGTATCAACATGATTATAATAAAACCTAATGTGTTGGAATTTCATGGAGACTATGAGAAAATTTTGTTTTGGAATTATCATGAATTAAACATAATTAGTATTTGACCTATGATAGATATTGCCATTTTGCTAACAACAACCTTGGATTTCATTATTTTCTCATTCTTAGGGAATATGTTTCAATACCTCTAGTATTTATCTAAAACCAAATATAGCACTGACCCCTGTGTCTATGACTTCCCTTGTAACCAACCACCTATAACACATCATGGTTGTAAATTTTGAAGTTTTGGTGAGAGTAACAAAAAGTGTGTTTTTTTCCACAATTTTGTGAAAAGATAATGCATCTTTACTACAGGTTGTATATTTTAGCATATGATTTTCTTTCCTTATTATCCAGAAAAACCTTTAAAGATATACACTGCTCTTTTATTTTGGTGACACTATTGAACAAATAATGAATTACTTGGAGAAAATTACTTAATACTGCAAGTAATTCTGATAATTAAAATAACTTCTGAAGAATTAATGGGAAGGTAATGTATTCCTGAGTTATACTGCACCAAGAGATGGTTCATTCAGGACACAATAAAATTGGTTACTGTTACTCAGATTGGCAATAATTGAAACTAATGAACGGTTCATATATTTATTTAAAATATTTAGACTATGATTGGCCATTTAGAGTATGATTGGCTGAAGTAACAGAAATTAAGACTGTCAGTGAGGGCCAACTGATGACAATCAGCCTCAATATCATCAGTTTTGGTGCTATTTAGCAATGAATCATCCTGCTAGGCTGTGCGCTTCCTTCTTCAAGTGAAAGATGAATGAAACATAGGCTATGTTTGTAAGAGAGGCAGACGTGCATGAAATGATAAATAGGCACAGACTGCTGAAAAAGCATCACCTACAGTTTTGAAATTTTTTCTTAAAACAGAAACGTCCATAAAGAAAATTTGTTTGTAAGGTGTTGCACAATTCAACCAGCAGAGAGCAATGTTACACCAGGAATCATGGTACTTCACACTTCTGCTGCTACTGAGGTGATCCACAAATTAAATAACGACACACGTTTGTATACATGTGCACACATATAGAATTAAATGTTGTACACTTAAGTACTTACCTGAATGAGGTGTGCAAATTGCTTAAATCCTTTTACTTTGGGAAAAGGATAAAAGGAAAAGCACAGAGGAATGCTGTCTGCTCAATCAAAGCGCCTCCGTGTTTTTAGAACATGCTTGATAAAGCTTATTTATAAGCACATGAGCCTACATTCCATTAGTGATATTCTCTTTTAATATACAAGACAATTTCAATAGAAATTTAAGAAAGTTTATTTTATTAATAATCAATATGAGTACCTCTCTCTTTATATATATCTTATATATAAGATATATATATTATATATATATAAGATATATATATATATATCTTAATATATATACAAAATGCCTCAAAGAAGTCTGTTTTCTTTATGATGTCCACTTGTGTTTGAATGAAAAGTAGTTTATAGGATGTTTCATAGGATATTTTCAAGTCTCACAAAAACACTTTTTACATCTACAGTACTCAGCAATAAAAATCCACATTCAATATGGCTTCTAAGACATTGTTACCAGTCTTCAAAAGAGCAAACAATGCCAAATTAATTTTTATCAAACACAGGGTAGTTAGTAGTTCATTATCATTTTGACAAGAAATTTCTATTTTTCTCTGGTAACTTATTTCTAATATTTTTTAAAACAAGGATGCTCTTAAAGGCACTATTTATCATATGACACTGAATATAGTAATTGTCCAACAAATAAATAAAAGCATAAATTAGTTAACTAAGGGAATGAATGAGTCGTCATCTCTCGGATTTGCCAGTGAAGGATAAAGTGGCCTTTTAAGAAAAGGATTGAGGGCATTTAGCTAATTTTTTTTTTTTTGGTGTAAAGCAAGGTAAAAGTGCATCTACAAAGTCTTTTTTAAATGTCATGGATGTAGGTGTAATAATGGCGTTAATATTATTTGAAACTGACACCTTTTCATGAGAATGGAATGACATGGTCCTTTTCTGAAGCATATAGGCAATTATTTTGAATGACTTTAAACTATTTTCTTTTCTCTTTTTTTACTAATACTTAATCTATGAAACATGAGCAGGTTGACTTCTCAGCCTACTAGATAAACATGATTTTGAAAATGTTTTATAGAAAGGAAGTTGGAAAACCTGTTTGAAAAAATTCAAATGGTTTAGCTCATTTCCAGTGAGACTCATGATATCCATCAACATTGATACAAAATACTACACTGCAAAACCCTTTTATTGATACTAAATATGGTCCTTACAAATTTGATTTACTGCTTGAACTATGGGAGTGCTGGTTTTCACCAATAGTAGAATCACACAATGCTATTTTTTTAACATTGAGTCTGTTAGACCAAATCCAGTGGTAATAGGATGTTAATGCAGAGTGCAATCCCATGTCTCCTTGCCTTTCTCTTCCACAGTTCCTCTATAGTGAAATTATAAAACTCAGAGGCCAATTTCACACAAAAATTGCCACTAACGCCTAAATGGGAGAAATTATATAATTTATTCATGATACGATTTTGAAAGGAGGAAGGGTGTTGCCTTACAATACCCTACAAAAGGCAAGCCCAACCTAAGAGAGAGAGAGAGAGAGAGAGAGAGAGAGAGAGGCCTAATTATACTATTTAAAAATGATATTCATATTTATTTGCTAAGAAAGATAATATTTGATTCTCATCTAACCCTTTGCCTTTTGATAGTTGTCTGGAGAGTGTTGACCCTCATTCTAGGACTTAGAATTTCTTTTTATGAAGTTTAAGGATTTAGAATATGAGAATAAGAAAGGTATTAGGACATATCATTTCCCTCTCTGTATGCCAGAACTTTAGTTCCTTACATTTCCTTAGACTGTCTTATAAAAATGAAAATCAGACAGTTCTATCAGAAAAGACTAGTTAGATGGTGCTTTGCTTTACACAAATAAAGAAAAGGAACAACTTTCATGTCTATGTAGTCAGTATGTGGTACCACTGACATTGACTTCAAAACATTTTCTATCTAGTTCTGTTTACCAAATGAAAATAAAACATCTTAGTGCCCACCTGGGTGTTAGTGTCAAGCTGCCATTAGGGTTTTTGTTTAAACTCACAAAAGGTCCATCTCCAGTAGAGAACATTTTCATTGATGAGTTTGCACTTCTGAGGGAAGAAAAATGACATATAGTCAGAAGATAAAATTGCCAACAAAACATGTTACATTTTAAATCATTTAATGATGCATATCTTGAAATAAATTACATGATGTCATGGGAGGAGTAGAGGGAGGGGAACTGTGGTAAGGATACATTGTATGAGAGGAGAATCTTTTCAGCATAATATCAAGTGTTACAACAAACTATCAGCAGAATTATTACTAAAGACTTGAAAAGGAGTCATATTTTGAGAAATGCCTACAGTACTGGTTTGTATATACTACAGAATTTTACAAAGATTGCTACACATTTCTCTTGAGGATCTGATGTCTTTTCCATTATTCTTTTTTGTGTTATTGAATGGATGCCAGTAGTTCAATGGGTCAATTTATATAAAAGTGGAATGAAATATGAATAAAATAAAAATAAACACAGCACTCATGATTTAAGCCTTTCTTTCCAATGAAAGAACTCACCTTTCAAGAAACCAAACCACCTAAGAACTAAATAATAGTGTAATAAACTTTTCAGAATTTAGTTTTCAAATATATTTTTCTTTTGATATTCCTTTAAATTTAAGATCTGAGCAGTTCTAATTCAAAGACAGAAGACGAAGATGCAAGGCTGCTCTGAGGATGTCTGCATCCTGGATCTGTAGTTGCCAACTCGTGAGCTACCACAGGGTGGCGAAAGACACCTCCATGTAACAAGACATCCCATTCTGGCTGAGTCCGGCTGTATCTGCATCATCTACTGCGTGTTTTAGTGATAATTTCTCTTCGGCTTCCTTACTTGTACCTTAAAATTTAGCTAGAGACTCGACTTTCAATCCTCAGTCTTGTTTCACATCTTTTGTTCATTCAAGATCATAATCTTAATATAAAACTATGCCTTTAAATCTGGGAGGAAGTGGGGAGGACAAGGAAAGAAGGAGAGAAAGGGTTAAAAATGATACAATGTGCAAATGAAAAACCCCCAACTGTTAAGAACAATCCTTGCCTTTGGATTGGTAAACATCCTGATTTCATTGTTATTTATGGCTGTCAGGAGACAATGTAGTTCTTACCTTTCTTTCTTTTTTTTTTNTTTTTTTGAGTTGGGTAGTGGGCGTTTCTCTGTGTTGTTTTGTTGTCTGTCTTGGAACTAACTCTTGTAGACCAGGCTGGCGGCTTTGAACTCACAAAGGTCTGTCTGCTTCTGCCTCCAGAGTGCTGGGATTAAAAGCATACACCCCCATTGCCTGGCTGTAGTTCTTATCTTTTGAAATGCCATGTTGGGTTTTCTGTTGCCTCTCTAAAATATTCAGTGTCTCCCTAAAATAATAGCTAACAGCCACAGTTTGTTTGGGTGCACAGGGAGTGTGCATGGAACAGTCAACATTCGCAAAATCAACGAAAAGGAAAAAAACATTCATAGAACAACTCCTCTTTCTTCCAGAGCTTACCATAGACGAACATTTATTTGGCATTTTCCAGACACTGAAGAGGAAGCTGGGAAAATAGAGGCTCTCTCTAATGCCCCAGAATTTGGTATATTACAGTTTCCTTTGAAAACCAGATAAATTTAATTAAAGAATACAAAGCCATTAATATTCCTTTAATAAAATCCCAAATCGATTTAGCAAGACAAAGAGAAGCATTGCCATTGTTATTTTTTGGAGATTACACTATCTCCTTGTACCACATGAGCAGAAGAATTATTTTACTTAGGTAGGATATACACATGCATTTGCTGCAGTTTAGATTTTTAAAAAAAAAAAGTTAGAGGCAGGCAGGTGAGCAGAGAAAAATGTAGAGCTCAATAAAAATCAATAAAAAAAAGGTAGAAGTGGATATAGAATTCTAAGGGTGTTCTTCTCCTAACAACCTTAATAATGTAAAGTAGTTCTAGGTGAAGACTAACACATTCATGTGGGAGAGAATGTAGATCAAGAGCTCTGAATTTTATCAGCATGTACTTTCTGGTAGAAGTCATCAAATGAATTTAAAATGCTAGGCCTCCTGAATGAGAAGAGGCTTTATTTGTTCTGTTGACTTCAGGCTTCAGACAACTGGAACTGATTAGTACACTTCTATGCTGGGAGGGTAAAGTCCGTGGTGATAATTGCTCTCTAATCTCCCTCCAGACAGCTTTCTTCTTGTGTTTACTCATTGTTAAGAGTTTCTCATTCTGCTCAAGGTCTACCACCTTTGAGCATTCTTCCAAGAAATTTACTAAGTCTCTTGTTTTCCAGCAGACTTTCACACAGCGCTTTGCCAACACCAGCAGCTGTCACCCAAGAAAATGTTAATTATCCAGAACCACTTTAGATCTATGGGATCAGGAAGTTGGGGTGCCGGCCCAGCGTGTTGCTGTAACCAGCTCATCAAATGATCTTAGTGTCTGCTACAGAACAGGAAGAAGGTCATGCTGAAATACAAACACCGTTTATGAGAGCTGTACAGGGTTTTGTCTTGATGCTTTCACCTTGATTTCCAGCTATTTGAATCTGTTTTCATGCAGAAAATGGAGAACACCATCAAGACATCTACATTAAAATGTATGATTGCAGATATGTAGATTTTTAGACAATTCAATTTCCTTCCTCTTTCCCTGTTCCTTTGAAATTTCTTTAAGATAGGTCCTGAAGGGACCTATCGATATCTGTGGAAAGGTAAGTAAAATAGAAAATATTGACTCATGATTTTTATAAATATCTTAACCTATCCTAGTTATCATATATCTACTGTTGGTGATACATGATGGGACTGTGCATAATGACATTACTACATGGGTTCTAAAGGAAAAGAAAGCTAGAAGATGACCTTTAAGAATAATGGACACTTGTTCTTCCCTTGGGACTCAAAAACAATGTTCCATGGTAATTATACATTCCAAGATAACCTTGGATTTTCAATACTCCTGTCTTTTTCTTGTGTGCTAGGATTACAGGAGTGCAGCATCTTATCATCACTGGTTTGCTAGAAAACAATATACCTTTACAACAAAATCTATTAAAATAGTCACATAAGTAAAATTCCATGTTTGATCGCCACATCAGAAACCTTAAAGTATTGTAGGTTGATTCACAATAAACAGAACATGAAACAGCAAAAGTTTAAGAGAAACTATTAATAATGGACAAAACAATAATCCATAAATGAAAAAATAAAATATTAACAAATCCTTTGTGATGTTATTGTAATGAGTCTTTTTCTGCCCCACCAGCCAGCTCCCAAATGAACTGGAGACTTATTATTAATTATGAAAGCTCAGCCTATAGCTTAGGCTTGTTACTAACTAGCTCTTGTGATTTAAATTAACCCATTTCTGTTAATCTGCCTTTTACCAGGCAGCTTTTTAATCTTTCATTCTGTATGTCCAACTCCCCCCATGTCTTGTCATCTCCTCTGCACCTCGATTATCTGCTACTACTTCCTCTCTCTGTCTGGAAGTTCCCCCTATACTTCTGCCTATCTATTCACTGTTTAGCTCTTTATTAAGCCAATCACAGCTATATATTCACACAGTGTACAAATATCCTATAACGTGTCAACACTTATTTTTTTAAAAAAGTTCTCATAACTGATATGAACTGAATAAAGATGATTACAATCAATTAAATTTTTGTGATAATTTCCAGACCTATAGATTTTGATAACTCCAGTGCTGGTTTCTACAACTGTCTGAAAAGACTAGATATTTAGTATCGTACCATACAGCATTACCTTATTTACATACTAGTGTCTTCCAGCAACCTGTTTCTAAGCTGTTATAAATATTTAATTATTAAAAACTTTTCATAACAAAAAGAGACAGGTTGGCTCCCAGGAGCAGCACTCTGCTTCCTCCAAAGAAGACAGAAGACAAACGGGCACAGAAAAAGTCCTGCAGTTCACTTCAACCGCCGAGCACTGACCATTGGGCGAAACTGCCTTTCATCTAAACTAAAGGACAGACGAGAACAGAATCACTGGAATCAACAGCCTAGCTGCTCAGGTCAAGGTAGGCCTGTCTTCCTACAGATTTCTTAGCGCACAGGGTCTTCTGGAACCTGGAAGGCCTGGCGCTAAACAGTAAATGTCAAATGCAACCTTCAGAGACCATGGAGGACCCAAAAGAGTAGCTCTGGGTGCCAACCAAGAAAGTTCTCTATCATTTTTTAATCAATAACTCAAATAAAATCTTATCCTTCTCAA
>LOEQ01002491.1:90512-132867 GCA_001685075.1 Bramus lutescens
TCCTTCCTTCCTTCCTTCCTTTCTTTCTTTCTTTCTTTCTTTCTTTCTTTCATTCATTTTTCTCTTTATTTTCTTATACATGGGTGTGTTCTGACAGTGAGCTCTGAAACGTCTGTCTATTACCTTAACATTCCTGTTCTCTGCTCTATTTCTACTATTTTCCTCTCCAAATAAAAAGAAGATCAGGGAAATATGATCATTTTCACTTGATTGCAGAAAACAGTAATTGGATAAATTTGTCTATTTTAAGCTTTGAAACATTCTATATTTTAACCAAAATCTAATTTACCTTAATAAAGATATTTTTAGGAAGTTACAGCTGACTGTTTCGGCAAATTTTTATATCAGGAGAAAAGAAGGTTATAAAACTCAAAACATAATATTATTAGGGATGTTCTAGTAAATGTAATTACCAATTTATTTCACAAACACATATTTTTAAACAGATTACTGAGATGACAAATGGCCCCAAATGATTGTATTTTCTACAAGGAAGCATGAACATCTTACTGGAAAGATTTCTCTTTCTTCTGGACACTATCATTATTTAACTTTCCTTTAGAAGATAGGAGAACTTCAAAATAGATGCACCCATATAAATACACACCCTATAACAATATATATTCAGCATATATTAATTTTTATAACATAACTGTACTAGTTTCGGACCCATAATTAAATATTTTAATATAATCCATAATGTTAATCATTATGGATCACTGTTAAGTTATTTATTATATTTTCCATAGCTATTATAATCATTATATCAAATAAAGTTACAGTGACAGTACTTATTTGTGGACACATTTATTAATAGTGTTGCTTTTATTATTGTGATCAAGTTATAGTCAGTGGAAAGGCACATGTTAGTTATAGTAAGTATAAGAATCAATATAAAATTTTGAGGGAAAACATGTTCCCTGTCCCTGTCTGAAAATGATAATTTGTTGTCTTTCTGTACTCAAAGCTGTTAGGACTATACTTGTAGACCCAGAAAAGATAACTAGCTCAGAAGGCAAAATAAATTGGATGAGAAATTACAGAGTGGTAAAAATGGTATATTGTTGCTGAGGTGTTTTGATATTATAAAATTTGTGGAGGTATGCATAAGCTATTTCAAAACTTTCCATATATGTATGATCATGATTTTGATTTTTTGGAATACATAATATTTTAGATTATTAGGAAGTCTTTAATACAATAATTTACTCTTTCTGGAGATGGAAATCTTATTCCTGATAGTTTTATGCCCATGGTGAGAGAAGAAAAAGGTAATATTATTCAAAATAGAATTTCCCCAGCTTCTCTTTATGAAGTCTCTATAGCCCTGCTTCATTTAGTCACCATATGCTTGGTTTTTTAAAAGAAACTAAATTGGTTTCTAAGGCACATAGCACACAAGATGGGGAGGGCTCTAAGGCCCTGAGTGTAACCAGGTGCCGTTTGTGAGTTGGATTGATACTCTACTGACTTCCACGTGAAGACTCAGAGAATCAGAAACAAGCAATGGGAACACGTTCATAAGAGACTTAGCATAATAAATATCTACTGTGAATACTGAAGTTCAACGTGACTAGGAATGATTAAAAAGGACAAATAAAATAAAATATGCCTCATAACTTACTTAAAGCCAAACTTTCAAGATATTTCTAAAATATCTCTGAAGACAAGAAAGTTTTTAAACACTGGAAGCAATTTTTAGCATATTTTTTCCACAATGTTTCTGAAATGATTGCCAAAGCAGAACACCAATATAAAGAGGAATGTGTACCCGATCTCATATTCATTACTGGCTTGATTATCATCTAATGCCAAATCCTTGTTTCTATAACTGCATTTCAGTCTTGTTATTAAGAACATTTTGATTTAAAAAAAAGACTACATGCAGGACAGCTGGGCCACTGAACTTCTTCTTCCCAGAAGACTGTCTTCTAGGTTCAAGAGAGACAGCAACTCCCAACGGAGACCATTTTTCATTCAGTGATGTTCTGTAAGAGATCCCTCTATCTTGACTCAACAAAACAAAACAAAACAAAACAAAACAAAAAACCATTCTCTTAAGAACAAAATGCTCATGACCAAAATCTAGGTCTAGGGCAAACCAAATGCAAAGAATCCATTCACATAATAATGTATGTTTTACTAGCTTCATTAAACTGTGTGATTTGGGTTACTTTCTCCAAGATAATTTTTGTGGTATTCTTCAAAATACTTGATTCTCTATTTTTCAAGAGTAAGAACCATATAAAAAATCAAGAACTTACAATTTTGATGAAGAGATGTGCTTGCTCTCTTACACAATATCTACTATTTCAGTTTCTTTTATCTCTTGCCATTCGTGATTTTAAAATAGGAATGTAAAGACCTGTGACTTGTGTAAATTTTCTACTTACAGTTTTATATATGAAAGAATGTTCTGCAATGATTTCTATTTGCTTTGATTTATAACAGATCCACTCTCCTACAGGTTGATATATAGCTTTAAAAAACTAAATTGCTTCAGATGGGTTTTATTATTTATTTATGTTTTCAAAAAGCATGCAATTATTCTCTAAAAATTTCTTGTCATGACAAAATTCGTGAAAACATATTTAGATGACTAACCTGCTGTGAGGATAAATACCTTTGTGCTAGCTATTTTCTTGTTCCCTTGTATGATATTCTGTATATCTGCACCTTTAACTATGCTGCACCAAATACAGACAATAGCCTGCACACAGTAACTCAGTCTCATAAAATACAGGCAATATTGTTATCTGTGCAAGTTTCATTATATAGTATTTTTTTTTCGTTTTCAAACTTGATTTTATTAAGCTCTACATTTTTCTCTGCTCCCTTCCCTGCCTCTCCCCTCCCCTTCAACCTTTTCCCATGGTCCCCTTGTTCCCAATTTACTCAGGAGATCTTGTCTTTTTCTATTTCCCATGTAGATTAGATCTATGCATGTCTCTTTTATGGTCCTCCTTGTTATCTAGGTTCTCTGAGATTGTGATTTGTAGGCTGATTTTCTTTGCTTCATGTTTTAAAATCATCTATGAATGAGTATATATTATAATTGTCTTTCCGGGTATGGGTTACCTCACTCAAAATGATGTTTTCTAGCTCCATCCATTTGCCTGCAAATTTCAAGATGCTGTTTTTTTTTTTGCTGTGTAGTACTCCATGTGTAAATGTATTTTAACCCTAAATTGTTATTAATTTTAAGTTTTCGTCATCAATGCCCCTGAAGATATATATTCTGTTTGTCTTTCTGCATAAGTTATATTTTAATATCAACTCTGATTTCGTAGAATCTTAGTCTCTCCTCTTCCCCTGCTACTATCTCTTCTCTCCACTAGAAAAAAAAATCCCTTATGGTCCAGGCTTGTCTGGAACTTAACATGCCACGAAAGAGATAGATGGACTTTTAAATTCTGATCTTTGTGTCTTCCTTGGGTCCTTTTCCTTGTGTTTGTTTTTCACTATTCCAATGAGCAGTGTTTGCTTTATCTTATTATACTTTAATT
The DNA here is from genome assembly GCA_001685075.1 of Bramus lutescens. Lineage (NCBI taxonomy): Eukaryota > Metazoa > Chordata > Mammalia > Rodentia > Cricetidae > Bramus > Bramus lutescens. The sequence continues at coordinate 94,019 of LOEQ01002491.1, forward strand.
CATTTCATTATTGTCCCATTTTATAGAAGCCCAGAGGTGAGGAGATGGGGGAGTGAGACATTTTCATCCCTAAGATGAAGCAGGTTCGTTTGCCTCCAACACTGGCTATGAAGTGCTCTTTCTCTATTTGCCCCTTGAACTCAGGTATTGTGCACTTTGATCTCTAGCTAGAGATTCTTCTTTGGAAGGTTCTGGAAATTTAAGGTAATAGAGCTTATCTAAGGGAAATAGTGAACTGGTGTTGTACCTTGTTTTAGGAGTCTCTTCCTCGCTCTCACTCTATCCTTCCTTCCACCCTCTCTCTGTCCCTCCATCATTCTCCATTTTTGCCTTTCCATCATAAATTAAGTAGTCACTACTGCCTGCTTGCACAAACATCGCATTCTTCCTTCTTATGGTCTCAGAATCCAAGGGGCAAGGACTGTGGACTGACTGTCTGAAGTCTCGGAAACCTGAAAACAAGCAAATTCTTGCTCTTTCCTCTTTTAAATGGACTTCTCAGGTATCTGAGCACAGTTATGGGCAGCCGCCTATGTGGACAAATTCCTTTTGTCTGAGGTAGAAAAGTCATTCTCTGGATTAATCCAATCTAGATGCTTTAACGCATTTAATATATAAGTATGCTCATATGACAACAAATATGTCTCCATATGGCTAATACTTAGTCAAGCCAGTAAGCTGCACTCCTCTATAGCCTGTGCATCAGATCCTGCCTCCAGTTTCCCTCCTTGATTTCTCTGTATGATGAACTAGGAATTATAAGGTGAAATAAACAATTTCCTCTGCAAAAAAATTAGAGGAAACAAAATTTATGAACCTCCTACTTCTATTAAAGACAGGTACCACAATATACTAGAGTTACGTATGTATATATATGAATGTTTTATATACATACTAAACACAGACAGACACATACTATATATACATATATACACACACATGCACACACACATATGGTTTGCTAATCTCAGTAATTGCTTGTTTTGTTTGATTTATATCACTGTTTCTAGGTCAAAAGCAGCGGCTTCTAAATCAGATGGGAGATTAGTTGATTGGGTTTAAAGCCTATCCTTCCTAAGTAGCTTTCATAATTAATTTTGTGGCTTGTTGTTGGGGCTAGAGAATGACCATAAAGCTGAAAGCAGGCCACTTCCTGGGACAAGGTCAACAATTTCAGGCCAACTGTGAGCAGTAGAGGAACAGATATAAGCATCATTGAACCACACAACAGGATTTAGCCTTAGATAATAATCTAGAAGAAAACAATCGTGGAAATATTCCTCTTCTCTAGGATTCATATGCATGAAAGATGATTTGTATCAGAAAAAAATGTCAGCACAAAGTAAATCAGAACCCATGTAGAATCACAAGTACAAATAATTCAAGAAATTAAAATATCGTATATATGGGAATGCATAAATACTTTGTATATCTCTCTAAACCTGTCTGTCTTTGATTGTCTCTACTCTCTCTCCCTGTATATGTTTTTGTTACAGTCCTTTGCTTTTTGCTACTGTTAAGGTTAGGGATTTGATAAAGTACACAATAAGCATGCTTTAATGCCAGCAGCATTCAGTGTTAAGCTCCTCCATTGCAGTTGTTTTATTCTGGCTGTCTCTAACAAGGTAATGATGTTTAATTTTTTAATTGGGTGTCTCTGGCATCCAGCAGTTCAGTAGCTTATTTCTTTCCTTGTCTCTCGGCAAGATCTCGGAAAAGTGAAAATTCTCTCCTCACAGAGCCAATTACTTTACTTTGAACTTCATTTTAAATTTTTACTTCAGTGAATAGAAGGCAAGGTTCTTAATGGAGAAATACTTGATATGCAAAAAATGTTGTGGATTTCTGCTGTGAAGAAACTCACATAACCATTACATATAGAAAGGGGAGGGACAAAATCCTACACTTCTCTGAGAAAGACAAAATTGTATCTCAGAATGCACACAAGTACACTGCGTTTTACTCTTGAAAGGGGTTTCACCCTCCTTGATTTGTTCATATAACTATGATGAGGTGTGCAATATTTCTTACCTGGGATGCCCAAGTAATATCCAGTAGTGAAATTTGCTTTGAAGCCCCTGCTTGCCATCATTGTGTTTGTGATGAAAAGCACAGTCATTCTGTTGGTGGTGGAGAACACGTCCTTCACAGGGCCAGGCCCTGTGTACACAGCTGCCCGCAAGGGAAAAGAGACTGTGAGGTGTTTGAATCTCAGTGATACCTGAAGAATTTTATCACCATCTTCTAGAGGAAGGACTAAATGCAGTATGATTCACCAAAATTAAGCTCACAGTCTAAGAGTTTAGATGCTGATTCTTAACTGCCTTATCTATTAGAAGTAGAAAAACATTTCTGGAACAAAACAATTTTGGTGTAGGAAGTTCTGTATATGTGTTTCTTTTATTGATTAATGAATAAAGAAACTATTTTGGCCTGTGATAGGGTAGAATAGAGCTAGGCAGGGAGAACTGAACTGAATGCTGGGAGAAAGAAAGCATAGTCAGTGAGATGCTATGCATCCACCAGAGTGGAAAGATGTGAACTGCCAGCTGGAACCTTGTCAGTAGGCCACTAGCCTCATGGTAAAATAAAAAAAATAATGAAAATCAGTTAATTGTATATGTAAGAACTAGCTAGCAATACACTTAAGTGATTGGCCAAGCAGTGATTTAAATAATACAGTTTTTGTGTGGTTATTTTGCTGTTGAGCAGCTGGGAACAAACAAGTGGTCTCTTACAAGGCAATTACTATCTGAAAATTACAATATAATTTAGATATCCTTCTATGATTCTTATTTATCAGATCTTATTCTGTTGATTTATTAAATAATTATAAGTAAAACAATAATTAATATTTTTCTTGATCATATAAACAGTACTTTTTAATAGGAACACTTTTAACTGAAAATGAAATAAAGCAACCATTTAAAATTTGTTGACAAATGTATATACTGATCCAGTTGAGTGTTCCCCAAGAAGTCTTGCTGGTCCCCATAGGATTTCATTGCTGATTTATTCAGTGTGTGGCTCTGACAATTACTTCCAGAAAGCTGTGTTCTAAAACTTTGTGGGATTTTGCTGGTATGACTGGGGGAATTCTCACTATTATGCTAGTCTTTTGAGGTTGGGTTCACATGGTGAATCTTCCTTCACTTGTCACATGTAATTTTTATATAATAGTTCCCTGATTTAAAGATCTTCAGGCCAGGATTTATAGTTATCATGAATTAAGTCACAAGTGCAGCTAGATAAAACCCTTTCTGTGGAGAGAAACTATAGTTAGTTCATAATTCCCAGCTGAACATTTAACCATCTTCCTAATTTAATATTTAATTTACCTTACCAAAAGCTAGTTCTTTCTTTAAAAGTAATGCTTAAATGATATAATATAACCTTATGTTTGGTTAATAACTTTTAAATATGCTAACATATGTTTTGTTATCCAGGCAAAAATATTTCTCATGTATAATAAAAAGTAATAACCAACAGAAATAGTGAAAATTAAATATTGGTTAACTGTTGTATCCTTCTAAGCTGTTAAGAAGTAGATGCTGCTACAAACAATAATAAACAAAATAATATCAGAATATAAAATAAAATGACTTAAAAATCTACAGGAAACAATTTGGACATTTTATAACTCAAAGGAAATTTGGTTTAATAATTTCTTTAAACATCTGGTGAACACAAAATTCATAAAAACGAAATGATAGGTTACATGTGGCATAATTGTTTATAGTTAATTATTGCTAACTTTTAAGAACTGTGATGGAAACATACTAATCCTGACTAACAACAAATATTCTAGAAGAGTATAATCCTGTCACCATTGCAAAGATGTCCTGTAAGAATACCCTAAATGCTCTGGGAGGACTTGGCAGAGGAAAAATCATGATCAGAATACAGTGTATGAAAAAATCTATTTTCAATGATCTGAAAATATCCAACATGTGACTTTGCTGCCATATATTCATTTTGCCAGTTGTAAAGTTCTGACATCTACTCCCACATGCTGTCTCTGTGCATCAAGTGTCTTGAGTTACACAACTTTCAGAAGGCTCAAATTTCAGTCTTACCTAAGAGTAAGGAGTCAATTTCTCCCCCATCTCTCACTTCAACCACATCATTGATGCTTTCCAACTCAAACTCTTGAAAATGAAGTTGGATATTTTTTCCTTTCTGTGCATTTAAATTCCATACACCTTGAAAACAACAAATAATAGTGATTAATTTACAGCCTATATCTTTGTATCTCTACTAAGTATTCACAATCATTTATTTTCATTGATTTGTTTTGGGCTAGGAAAAGCAATACATTGGTTAGATCTTAAATATGTGTTGCCATTATTAAATTAAATTTGATACAAACTCATTATAATTAAATTCATTTTATACAAAATAAAATACTTTTATTGGCTTTAAGTAGCCAATTAATACTGTAGTGCAAAATTTAAGAATATCAATAATTATTAATGGTCTACTTCAATTCACTTAAATGTCTTTATTTTTGTTTGCATTGTGTGTGTGTGTGTGAGAGAGAGAGAGAGAGAGAGAGAGAGAGAGAGAAATATTGGGGGAAGCTTACACAGTGGACAGAAAATAGCTTGCTGGAAGAGTTCTACCCTTCCACTATTGCTGTGCTAGGAATCACATAAAGAGCAAGAGACATGGTGGCAAGCATCTTTACCTGACAAAATTTCAAGTCTAACAAAGAGCAATTTTTTTTTGGTATTACCTACTTAATTAACTACACTTATTGAGTTTTCCTTAAAGAGCCACAAAGTCACGATTTCTTGGATTAGTCTGTGAAGGTTCCTTTGATGTCCCACTACAATGTCTTATTTTACTCCTATTTTAATGGCATCATAAACTTTCGTAATGCCTGACCCTTGATCTTAATGTTTTTCCAGACAATAATCTTGCTTATTTGATAAATAAAGTTTTTGGTAAACATTGGGTGAAAAAAGGAACTAAAGACACCCAAGGAATGCTGAGTAGAGGAGAAAAGTACACCAGTTAGTTGTCCAAGATTAAATGGTTAACCCTGAAAATGAAAACATACAAAGAACATTATAATGATATATGTATATATACCTGATATATCAGTATAATGTTATATATAACAATCACATTTATATATGTATGAAACAACAATTCATTCAAAAAGCAGCCTTGAATTTGAAAGAGAGTGAGAAGGGGTCTATTAGAGTGTCTGGAATGAGGAACCAGAATGGTAAAATTATGTGAAAATTCACATTATATGGTCTCAAAAATAAAGCAGTGACTAAGAATTAGATTTTTAAAATCTCTATGCAAAAGATGTAATTGCATGTTGTCTTCAGCATAGAATGTGTAGCCAGTCGGATAATCTTTGCTTCCATATCAGGATTGTGTTAGACCAATGTCTACCTATTCATTTGATCTAATGACATCTATTTGTCTTTAAACTGTTAAACATCTCTTTGTGAAGAGAGCCTCACATTTTAAAATCCCCCTTTCACTGTCATTGTTCCATGGAACTGGCTCAGTACTGCAGTTGAGTCTTACCTAGGCACGAACGTGAGTAAACAATAGCTATTTCCCGGACCATGCCTCCTGAATTGCAATCTTTGTAAAATGGAATGGAGAATGTGGATTTGTAACGCAGATTATACAATCTTCAGATAACCATCATAAGTCTTTCTATGTAATTACACTAGCCCATAGATAACTTTTGTATAATGTTTTATAGGTTGCTTTCTCTAAATTTAGATATTTCAGGAGCCTGTATTATTCTCTCATCGGTGCTAGGAGTCTAATCACATTCCTCTGGCTGTATTCTTCATCAAATCTAGTATGTGTTTTCTAAGGGTAAAGGTATTGCGTTGACTTTGTTCTATGAAACCGCAAGTTTGCTCTACATGCTCCAGGGATTATGTGTGAGCTAGGAAAGTGATGAGGAAAATATCTAGAGCAAGGGTGACTGCATAAAGGACATTACTTTCATCTTTTTACTATGAAATTACAATTGTAAAAAGTGCTATAAAGAATGATTGTGAGAATAGATTGAAACCATGAATAGTGAACCCCATTGCTTTGACTTCACTTAAAAACTTTGCAGTGAAAAGTAGGGCAGAAATCTTAAAAAAAGTCAGGGAAGGGTTTGGTGGGAGGAAAGCAAGGCAGAGGAAATAAAATTACAAATACTGTCAAAAAAGAAGGAAATAATTAAGAAAGAAAGGATAATATTTCATAGGTAGACATGTTACTGTGTCCATTTTGACAAATTCATAATCTATTTCTCTATTCATGAGGGGCATAATCTTGATATGTACATATTTCCTTGATAACTTGGGCAAGAAAAGACTCACAGAAAGCTTGATTTGGGTAGATATCTGGAAAGTTCGGAGAACTGAATGTTGTATTTGGCTCCCATAATTCAAATGGTCCTCCACAGTCAGCTAAAATGGATTAAGAAACAGTTATTAACAACACCATGCCTATTCCACAGATATCTTCCTAGATGCCAGACATTGTAAAAACACGTTTCCTAGAATTCTAGTTTTGACAGATTCATTTTACAGACTGTATAAGTTGTTAGGGAAACAGGTTAGTACATTGTTGCTTTTAGTAGAAAAGTTCCCAAAAGCTTTATATTCTTATTTCCTTTATAAGTTTCAAAAGATTATAATAGTGTTTAGGATTGCCTATATTTATTTGACCAATGGGAATATTTTGTAAAGTACATAAGAGAAAATCATATCTTCGGAAAAAATGTGAATATTTATAATAGAGAAAATGCCACCCCTGCTACCATCTAGAAGTCTAGCCAGTGCTGCTATGTCATTAATCTAGCAATACAGACTTTTTGATCCTTTATTCTTAAGGTATTGGGTGGAAATGATGCTCAGCATTGAAGTGTGTGGTAGTCAGGAAGGGAGGAGCAACACTTTCTCTTCCTGTTTATAATTCTGAGGAAATCATGCTCTTGCATACCCGTGATCCAAGATCTTAGAATACGGAAGCAGGAGAATCTGGAATTCAACCTTCCTATATTACATGAGAGTATACACACAACCTTTCCAAACAAAACGTACAACATAACAACAATTTTTAGTTTTCTTCCCTGGTTAGATCTGTTACTCAACATTTTGTCACAGTTGAGATTCCCAGGGTTTAATAAAATTTTATTATAAAATAGAGCCTACATCTTCTAGTTCTATGATTAGGTATACTAATATTCTAATATACTGAATGTATGTTTTCTTTTTACTAATTATAAAAAATATAAAACAGTTTAAGGTTTTATTGACTGTTTTCTGGACCCCAATTTTAATACTCGTTACCATTTAAAATGATATATTTATATTTAAAAATGATTTCCAAAATTTTAGATGCCTGGATAACTATATCATGGATTTTCCTTTTAGTGAAGGCATATAAGGTTAGGATTCTTAAAATAATCAATAAATTAGAAGTTGAAATTAAGAAAGGGAAAATTAAACAGACTACATCCATGCAGAGCTCCAGTCATACCTTCTTTATAATAATTTTCTATACATATGATCAGTCTTTTTATCTAAACCACTTTAACATCTTCTGAATAAGTACATATGCATCTATGTTTGTGTATGTGAGATTCTGTGTGTATGTCCATGTCTTTGTATGTGTGTGGTTTCTATACATAAGCATGTGTGCATGTGTGTGCATTTATGAAAATGTGAGAACACAACTGTATAACTGTGTGTTTGTGTATGAATGTGTGTATTTGTATATGTGTGTGCTATGTGAATGGGTATAGTGTAATTTTGTGTGCATTTGTACATAACATATTTGTCTGTGTGCAGGTGAGAATGGGTATGTGCTTATGAGTGTATTTTGGGGTTAGAACATATGCAGGCATGTGTACAATATATTTGAGCTTGAATACTTACATTATATATTCATGAGTGTGAATTGTGTATTTGTATGTATTATGAGTATATGCATACTTATATGTGAACTTGCAAATGTATATTTGTGGATGTGTGTATATACATAAGAGTGTGCACATGTTTGCATAGGCATCACTGTGTTTCAGTTCTTAGGTGTGCACATGTGCATGTGAATGTGTGTATGTACTTGTTTATGTATATATGTGTAAATATGTTTGTGTGAGTTCATGAAAGTGTAATCTATATGTGTTTGTGTTTACATCTGTCTAGATATGGATATGTGCATAGATATGTCTGTGTGAATATGTTTCATGTATTCATATGTATGTTGTGTGCAAATGATTCTTATGGGAAGTTCCATAGACTGATGAGGCATGACTCTAGAAATTGCATTCATGCTATGCTGTTAGGTAATAGATACCTGCACATACAATGGGAGAAAACATCCTGACTGTCTTGGAGGGTCTGTTCATTGACAGAGTTGGATTCTCACTTTTAGTATTCCTAGGTGCTGTTATTTCAAATGTTTGTAATTTGATTAATCTCTTTTTATGCCATAGAAATCTCTACTGTACCAATGGTGTGTTTATGCATCATTCTCTAAGGGAGTTTTCACAGATGGAGTTATGTCCTTAAGAGATTCTGCTTGTAACCTCTATTTAAGGCTGTCATTTACAAGGTTTGTGTCCATAGGGAGGTGTATCCCAGAGGTGGGAAATATGAGAGCCCAACCCTCTCACAAGGAATTTGAAATAAACACGTGGAAGAAAATAAGATAAGAAATGAAAACATAATTTCAATTACTGATAGGCTTTGACTGTTACTCATTTATGGGGGAAATAATAGATGTAACTTGAGAAACAATAAATCGCATTGAATTTAGGTGAAATTAATTTTAATATTCTCAATTATCACATATTATTTTAGTAATATACAATAAAATTTTAATATTATATTGAACATGTTAATAAGTTTAGGTCATAATCTGAAATTACATCTCCTGTGAGAATTTGGGGTCCAACTTTTAAAAATTAGTAGTTTTAAGACATTTTTTGTAGCTATTCATAATGTATATATTTTCATCAAACTTGTGACTAATTGGTTTAAGTGTTTATTCATGAACATTAAATTTCATTTGTTCTTAAAATAAAGCTAACCAATGCTAACACTAAATGAGGCTAGTTGTTGTAAAGGTAAAGCAATAAAAACAAAAGAGAGTAAGAAAAAGTTCTTTGGTGAAGGATTCTAATAATGCAATTAAGACCTGTGTGTGCTAGGGGTTGAATATTAAGTTGGACAAACACCATAGATTTCTGGACTGCAGGTAAAGGCTAAGAAAGCATAAATGCAGACTGATTACCACATGGAGAACTTGTAAAGTTGTTTAGTAACTTTTTTCAAACTAACTCACTGTGTGCTAAGAAATGAAAAATGGCTTACTTACATCAGGAAATGATAGAGAAAAAAACCTTAGAATTTTAAAATGACTAAAGCAAGTTTTTCTTAATTAGTTGAGAATCCCAGAAATCACTCAGGGCCTGAGTGCTGAATTCTTTTTGCCTACACATACTGTACTTTATGACAGAGCTTCAGAATTAGTTTTCAAATTAATATGATGTTTGTTTAACAGAATATTAGCTTTTGTAAACTTCTCCAGGTAGAGTACTCTTATTAAAATTAATTGTATCAACATCTGGAGCTGATGGAGCAGAGACTAAAATGACATGGTTGAGGAATCCCTACAGTTGTGAATATTCAGAAAACTAGGCCCAACAATATTCTCAGGAACCGAGTAGGTACAGGGTTTGATTATTCAACCACTTGTCTTAGATTTCTTATTTAACTACTCTGTAAAGAGAAAGAGAAAGGTTTTAGCCACTCAACCATGATTTCCTTTTATTTTTGCTTAAATAACTCAGTGATCTGGAATCAGAATAGCTCTGCACAGATAGAACTTCTATTGACCCATCTGCAAAAGGCATTAGAAAGAAATTGTTCAGGATGCGTTAGATGGTAATTAACATTTCCGCTGTGCTAAACATTGGCTCAAAGTGAACCACTTAGAAAGTGGAACAAACACATTCTGGGCAAATTCTAAATTTATATCTTAAAATCCCATGGATTATTCTAACAGTACAATTTCCCCCGTGCTAAAACGTGCACAGATGCCAAGCTTCTGTGCACTGAGCTATTGTGACTTTTACTGAATAGAATAGATATGATGATGGCACACTTAATATTGATTTTAACATGGACAACACAGTTGTAATCATTTATTTTATGTGTGATAATATAAAAAGTTATCTAAGATTTTTAAATTTAAGAAATGTGATTTGGCTAATGTTTTAAATATGGAGCATCTGAGATTGTACTATGGAAACTTAGAAATACTCATCAAGCTAGTAGTGATTTTAACAATTCTTAACATAAAATTGTACATAAAAATGTTTTATGCTATAAATGTAGAGAGACCACGCAGAATGTAATAGTACTGCTGTATTCAAATGCTGCAAAGCCCAAATTACTGCATTCATATTGGTGTTGACCAAAAATTTAGGTCCAATGGCCAGAAGAGGAATATGATAAAATATTAGGATATCAAAAAATTCTCAATTCATATTTAATAAATATTATGGGTTACTGATTCATGTGACACTAGAAACCAGACATATACATTGAATTACAGTTGGGCTAAAATGATAAACATTGGTGCTGAGAAGCACACTTGTGAATCTGCTTAGTCTCTCAGAAGATGTGCAGGCCACCCCCAGCACTGGAGAAAAATAAAATTTCTGTCTTTGCTGGACTTTATAGCAGTATTTTATTGTCTGTCCATCAGGGTGCCCTCTCTTTCAGATTTCTGAGTTCCAGTTTTATTCATACATTTCCATAATTAAATCTTGTCCACTTCACACATTAACCATTAGTAGTACACTGTTTAAAATATTTGTTTTCCTATCATGTTAAAATTTTCAAAAATCACCTGTGCTGATACTTCTTAGGTTTCTTTGGCAGTGTCATTTATGGAGTGGATATCTATGACTTAAATGAATGATGGAAACACTGCATCATTCAGGAAATATTCAAACATTTTCATAGGAAAGAAGAATGAACACTAGCCTTTTGTTGGGAATATAGTGAATATTCAAGATGGTAGCATGAGGCCTTTAGGAACTATATCTTTATTTAGTGGCAGCTCATTTGTTAAAAGATGTCAAATATCAATCATTTTTTTTCTACAGGACTTTGGGCTTGTTAAAGTTATGTAGCTGAAAAAAATCTGCTTCTTAAAACAAAGACAAAACTAAACAAACAGACAAAAAACAGGTGCGTTTAGTATGTCTGTCTATGCATGTGTATCTGTGTGTGTGTGCGTGTGTGTGTGTGTGTGTGTGTGTGGTGTGTGCATTCCATAGTGAGCTTGTGAAGGTCAGAGGACAGCTATGGGAGTCAGTTCTTTTCTCTTTCATGTGGATCCTATGAATTAAACTCAGGTCAACAGGTGAGGTTGCAAATGCCTTTATCCAATGTGTTCTTTTGCCAGCGTCTTTTGCTTTTTATTTGTTTGTTTTGTTTTTTTTTTTAAATTGAAGTTTTAATGTAGAAAAATATATGCTTTTCTGGTATTTTAAGTGTTTCAGATAAAAGGAGAAGAGTTAATTCTGTGTTTGAGTGAATAAGACACAAATAAGATGAATGATAATGAGGTTTCTTTGAAATTACAGCTTTTCAATTTGACCTAAGAAGAGTGGGCATAAGATCCATTTTATTCTTTTGAATTAAAAGCTATGGTAGGATTGGAAATCTCAGTTATTGTTCAGCTATGCTGCTGCCAAGGGACGGTATTCCAAAGCCTTGTCAAAGCATCATTTCAGGAAGTAAACATTTCCCATTCATTAGGGCTGTCTGGTAAAAGCTTGGATTTAATATTTGCTATCAAATTATTCCAAAACAGACTTGAGGTGTGTGGTGGTTTGAAAGAAAAGGCCACCAAAGGGAGTGGCACTCTTAGGAAATGTGGCTTTGTTGGATTAGGTATGGTCTTGTTGGAGGAAGTGTCTCACTGTAGAGGTGGGCTATGAGGTCTCACATATGCTCAAGATACCACCCAATGTTTCAGTTCACTTCCTGTTACCTGAAAGATATAGAATTCTTCAGCACCTTGTGTACTTGCATACCACCATACTCCTAGTCACCATGCTCCCTGCCATGATGATAATGGACTAAACCTCTGAAACTATAAGCTTCCATCACAATTAAATATTTTCCTTTATATAAGGTCAGGGTCATGGTGTCTCTCACAGAAATAGAAACCCTATCTAAGACAGAGTATTTCAGTCTTAACTGAGCTGTTAAGATGTTCAAATCCTTCTTAAAAAGGCAACTAGAACCTCAGCAGCTCTTCCTCCAAGAGATTAAACTCCACTCATCTTCACCAATGGGGCACTGGAGTTTGTATTTAAGTAAGAATAAAATAAAAATTAGTACTGTCATTAAATTTAAGATAAAAATTACTAAATATATTTTCAAATTACTAAATCATAAATATGATTGACAACCTTATAACAAGTGAATATCTGTGAATTCATTATAACATATCATTGGCTAGATACAGTTTTCCTCATGGTCTTTATTTTTACTTTAATTTTCCATTGAAACACTATTAGGCTGAGATAAAAACAATAAGCTGAAACGAGATAGATTCATGACCTAGGGAATACACATAATGGGTTTACTTACTAGGAAGCTCTGGTGGAGGTGTAGGGACCAAAGTTGGTTCTGGAAAAGGACTCTCACTACAGATTCCATTTGTTAGGTTTATGTCATCCAGACCTATTGTACTCCAACCTGGGTTTCTAAACGCATTGAATACAACCTGAAATTCAGAGAGGAATATATTATTATTCCATTCTAATAATTTATGACTTGACTCTTCTTATGGCTTAATAACTCAGGGGAACCAGTATTGCCAATTATACAATGCATAGTGAAATACTCCACATTGAAATATTGATAAAGCATACTGCTTAAGTTCTTTTGAGAATCTCAACCTTTATCTTACATATAAATCTTAGCAAAAATATTCATACATGTCTTCTTTCTGAGTTAGATTATAGTCTTATGATTTATTTATCTCTCTTCTCCTGATTTTTATCATACTCTTGTTTTACTAAGTAAAACCTATACATAATTTGGATGCAGAGAGAAACCTCCTGCCAATTATATCAAAAATCCAAATGTCTGTTTTCCCTCATGCTAGATACCAGTCCTGAAGAGAAGACACTCTGATTAGATCATTTGAATAGGGAAAAAGGAATACGAAGAAATGACTAGCATAAATGAACATTCAGGATCATCTAGTACTGGTCCTAGTTAATTTAGGGTTCTGAATTAGCATTCTTAAGAAGGTGCTAATCACAAGACCAACAGTCTTGGTCACAGCTCCTGGGTTTATAAATACCACAGTAGGTTCTCAGATATTGTGACAGTTTTCAACTGTACTTCCTTGGACCTATCTTCAATAACATAAGAATGAGACAAAAATACTTGCTGTGTGGTATTTGCTATCTGAACAACATAATATACAGTATCTTATTTGATTTTTTTCAGCATAGTACATATTCCTCAATTCACTAATTTTTATATTAATCCTTTAGGTCTCATATCAGATATATTCCAATAAGTGTGAATTTCTTCCTTTTCCAGAGGAGAAAAAAATTTAAAGAGATAATAGAAAGTTGTCCCCAACTTCTCCACACAATGGCATAATAAAAATATAAGTTTGCATTCTCCCACAGATGACAGTGTCTTCTAAGCCCTGCTGTATGACTGCAATTCCAAATATCACCGAACCTCATGCTGACCATTGTATGTTGTACAGCATCTTACCTATGAATAATTGTGGCTCAACAACAGTAACAGAACAACTTTCTGTGCAGCAATTTCCTCCATCCTGCAAGGAAACTCCTTAAAAGTCGGGATATTTTAAAGGAAGTTAAAGCATTCCATTCTGCAGGGAGATTCTTTTAAACTCAGGAAGCAGACCATTCAATAGACTGAGAGTTTGCTCGAACAGATGGGGTTTACTAGGTCTGCCCTCCTCAGGATTTTCTAAGTTTTAAGAACTGTTGAGAGACACTATCCGACAGGCTGAACTACTTGGATAGGCTGGGGAAAGCTGAGCTGATCAGAAAAGGCACTCTCCAACCTCTGAAGAGTTTCAAGTTTCCTTCCAGCTTTGGTGACCCATTATCTACACTGTGGTGATGCAGCTGGCTTTGAGGAATTTCTGCTCCTGTACGTAACCCCACACCCACACTTCTCTAAATAATCCCCATAGACCTCACTGGCTCACAAATTTGGACTTCATTGGTATCCTTACTTTGGCCTGCCTTTGGTTCACTGTCTGGGGAGAGTAGATGTTGGTGTATATGTCACCAGGATTAGTGTCACACAATATAATTATAACAATATACTGCAATAAAATTTGTATGAAAAGAATTACTAATTTCAAATTTTATATTCAAAGCTTTTTGACTGTGATTAACAAAACCATGGAAGCTAATCATGAATAAAGTATCAACACGTGCATTTGCAATATGGCAGTATCTTTTTTCTTGTTGGAATTAAGACCAAAAATACTGTACCGGACCATTGCAGGTTTAGAAAAAAAACCTCAGTGGCCAGAACTGCCTGCAGAAATGCTGATTTTCTCATTTTATTCATCTATTTGTCTCTGTTTAATATTCTATTTTTTTCTTATTTGAATTATCAGAGAACAAACAAAATTAATGAAGAAAAATTCACAGTGAAGACTAGAATATAAAAAATAAAGTCAAGGGTGACAGGAAGAAGGCAGATGAGGGTCACTGATTATGGCTCTATGTCATAGGGAAGGATCTATGCCTCTGGTGATGACATTGTTCAAATATACATCTTCTAAAAGTGATACTAACTTGTATCAAATTATTCAATTAAAACATTGTTAATTTGGTCAAACTAATAGGGCACATTATCCTATATTTTAATAGCAACAACCCTTAGGAAATAAAGGCATTAAATTCTTATCTGGAAAAATTAATTCAACTTAATGCAGAATAAATGATCAGAGACTTCCCAACGATATGGCTCATAAAATTCTTTTCTAAAGGAAATCTACCGAGATTAAGTCATAGTGGGGTTGGCGGGTGGATATTGATGGAAATGGATGTTTAAGTATGAAATGATAATTATCTAGAATGTGTGGAGCTGAACAAGGAAAGGCAGAAGAATAGAAGAAGGTGTTGATGAAGGGAGATGAAGCTGCCTTCTTTTCTAAGGGTTTTACAGACTATTATAAACAGAATGCTAATATCACAAGTGATTCCTCAAAACTAAAAGAAAAAAGTAGATTGGAAAAAAGAGAAAGTTGGGAGGTTTTCTCCATAAACTACTTTACTATATCATTGTAAAGTACACTCACACATTATAAAAAATACATATAGAAATTACAAAGTATTTTTGCAAACCTTAAATTTCCCTGTTTCATTAAATGTAACATGACCATAATTCCAATTCATCCCATAATTTCCTGTTCTTTGAAAAACTGTCTTGTCTGTGGTTTCATCACTGCTGATTTGGATGTTTAAGTTGTAGACATTTTCACAACACATGTAATACCTAGTTTGGAAATAAGAAAAGATGTTTAGTTTTTTAACACATTGAATAAATTTGTTTTAGTTCTTTCTACAGATTTTCTTATATTTAGTTATATATTTTTTTCTTTTGTGTGTTTCTGGGGAAGAGGGTCAAGGGGCCACCAATACTTTGCTGTTCTATCAATTGTAAAAAAACAACAATAATGCAGGCATTAAAACTTTAGCTATCTGATCTGAGGCTGGTTCCCTAACAAAACTGTTGCTAGCCACTCACAAAGATAGCCTATCAGTATGTCCTACCAGAAGTCAAGGACCTGCTTGGAAACATACCAGAAATGAAGGCAGGCAGGCTCTGAAGTGAGCTCTAAAGAGAGGCTTAAAAGTCCCACTTTTTCTCTTCTCCAGCATTGTTCAGTTGGTGTAGAAATGTAAAATCCTGTAAAGCCAACCAAGAACTTTTACTTGCTTAAAAAAGGTAACCATTTAAGATGAAGGTTTATGACATGTATTTTTGCACATTGGATGAGGTGCCAGAATTGAGTCTGGAGTGGTTGAGTCTGCCATAATAAATTGTTTAGGAAAATCACTCAATTTTGGACTTCTTTACTTTAATTCTAATTTTCCATACATCTAGAAAAACTCACAGCTTGACAGGTAACCAGCACATGGCTCCTGTATTTAGATATTCTGTTTGGTTAATTAACAGGATACACAATTATTTAAGCATACATTTGATGACAAGGCTAAACGTTCCAAAGAACACTGGTTTTACATCCCATTGACTACAATGCATATCTTTACATAAGAAGGTGCCTGATTTTATAAGGGTTTTTCATATTTCTGTATTCCTTTGAATGATAACTAATAAGATCGCTTTTAAGCAGGCAGCATGCTAATCCATATAAAAGCTTTTGAAATAGCACAAGATACTGCATAAGTGCTTTCTGGTCTAGAATTCATTATTCAAGCCAATGATTTGAGTCATTTCTAGTGTGTGAAGTATGGTTAGGAAAGAATATCTTAACATTTTCTTAGGGGAATTTACTTCATTCTTTGTTCAAAACTCATATATTAAGATAGAAGCAGGAATTATCCAGTAAAGCATGCTACAAAGCAAATGAAATATTGGACTAATAGAGTTGGATTGTTATGCATTTTTTATGAAATGCCCAAATGTGTTTGCTTGAAATCAACATCTTCTCTCCTGTGCCTTTCAACAGAAAAATATAGGCTATGATGTATATAAAATGCAATCTCGTTCATTTGTAACATGCAGAGTAAGAATAAGATATGAAGAAGAGAAATTCAAGTAGAACTGTTTATAAACACATACTTAGACCAATGAGGCAAAAATTATCTGGAATAAATGAGTGTTCTATCAAGGTGAAATAGTGCTAAAAGACTTATAAAAGTAATATATGCACATGCATTGCATTCGTATTACAAAATGCATGAATGTGTTTCACAGTTTATACTAGTAACAGACTACTAACATTTTATTTATGCTAAAACATATCATGAATATTTTAGCTATGTCTGGTCTCATATATATGAAGCTATGTAAAAGGTCAGCTTCAGATTCATCACACAAGTCCCAGCACCTGCTCTCTATGAGCTCACAAATAAACCCAGTTGGAATTCATCTTGCTGTTAGGTGCTTAGGGCATGATAAGAAAGAAAGAAGGTACTGAAGTGGTCTAAGCGCTCGAAAACTTTTGAGTTAGCTATTAATCGTGTGATAGAAGCAACATCGTTCTGCTATTTCTGTTCTGGCATGTTCACCCAACACAATCCATTTACTAGTTATAATTTGAAATGTGCTAAGTATCTTATTCATTCATTTAGCGGTAATATATTTAGATCTGATTGTATAATTAACATGACTTTTAAATTATTGACTTTACATCCTTCTCCCTCTCTCTTTTTCTCCCACTCTCTCACACCTTCTCTCCTCTGCCTGCCCTTCAATCCATGCGTCTTCTGTAATCATGCAGAAAGTGGCAGCCCCCCATGGGTTTCAGCAGATCATGGCTTATTAAGCTGCCCCAAGTCCAAGCATCTCCTCTGGTATTAGGCTGGGCAAGGCAATCCAGCAGGAGAAATAGGTTTTCCAACACTAGCCAAAGCCCTGGGAATAGGTCTTGCCCCCATTTCCAGGAGTCCCACATACAGACTAAACTATACAACTGCTACATTTATGCAGAGAGCCTCACTTAGTCCCATGTAGACCTCCTGGTTGTGGGTTCAGACTCTGTAAACCACGCTCCCATGAATCATACTAGTGGTTTCTGTGTGTTTTCCTGTGACTCCCTAAGTATGGTTCAATGTTTGACTTTGGGTTTGTGAATCTACCTGCATCAAGTCCACTTAAAACAAGATTAATTATAGAAACGATAGTACCTTTTATATTTTGGAAAAGAAACTAAGACAGCAAACATCATGCATCTGTAGATATTGTTATATATAAAATAATTTACTATATTACCTATTATCTTATTATTATCTAAGTGAGTTAAATTAATCAACTAAAATAGGTAAAATAAATTCTCTATAAAATTATGAGAGTAGAGTATGCAATTTACATTAAATTAGTTCACTCATGCAACTAGTCTTTAATTGATGATATTTTGATATTGATCACTTGACTTATTTAACACTTACAGGATGCAATAGGAATACTCAAAGAGAATACATTTCATTTTAACCTATTAAGAATTTTCTCTAGCCTAGGAGATTTCCTAATATAGAGGATTAATGTTTTAAGCTCACCAATTTTCTATTTTTTTTTTGTCTCTGGGAGAAGATACATTTTTTTTAAAGTTCCAATGTTGTTATTATGTTTCTTTTTGAGTTTTCTCAAAGTTGACCACATCTTTGCCTTCTATAATTTGAATATGGCATAGCCTTAACTTTGCACCTCATGTGATAAGCTCCAAATTAGCTGTCTACCTAGTTGTTTACACTCAGAATATGGAATAATATACAGACAATGTTTTTACTGGAGCATATCATCAGGTGGAGGAAGAAATAACAGCAACTAGGGATGATGGCACTAGGTCAGGATACCATTTGTACAGGTTAAGATTTGTGAGCTGTACACAATAGTTACCTGGAAAAACAAAACCTCAATTGAGAAATAGACTCCAGTTGATTGGCCTATAGGCATGTCTGAGGGAGCATTTTCTCAAATGTTTATTGATCTAGGAGGGTACAGCCTACTATGGTACTACCCATACCCATACCCCTGGGCATGAGGGTTTTGGNAATAACTCAGAGAGAGCAAACTAGTAAACTACATTCCTCTGGGGTTTCTGTTTCTGCCCTTCCTCTGGATTTCTGTCATGAATTCTTGGCTTCCTTTCATGATAAACTGTAAGCTGCAAACCAAATAGACTTTTCTCCTGAAGATGTAGTGTTTTATCACAATGAAATATAAACTAAACAGAACATTGTTGTAGTGTTTATTCCCAAGTGGGCCGTCTTCTAAGATGTTCTTTAAATTGGGGATTCTTCTTCTTGAGAAGTCATGTGGTTGGTTATATCTTCATTCAAGATTGTTTATCTCTACAACAGTTACAGAATCACTCTGTTGGGGCCTTTTTACTATGACAGCCATATCTTTAATCCTGAAGGACCCAGACCCTCACTAAGGACCTCACTTTGGCAATTCTGTTATGGCTGCAGAAAAGACCCTGCAGGATGTCGGCCCTGACTCAGCAGGATGTGCTGTGTCCTCAACCTTCCTCTACCTCATCCTAAGTTACTGAAAACACACACACAACAAACAAACAACACAAGAACCACAAAAAACATAAAATACCCCCATATGGTAAAGAACCAAACGTAAACAGGCTAGGCTAGCAGGCTCTGGGTATGCTTTTCTGATAAATGTGGAATGTGGTAACCACAGCAACTGCCCAAAAGATAGCACCACCCTTGCAGCTGCAAACTACCAATTAACCAGACAGGTGCTCCAGGTTCAGAGGTACACCAATCCTACGTCTGTTCCTATGAAGTCTGTAGTCCCCTAGACACCCCTGCCCCACTGCTACTTGGGGCCTCTCCTATTCCAGCGCTTTGTCAGAAAGACAAGAAATCCAGCTTTGAACTTGCAATAAAAGATTCTTTGCTTTTGCATTGGATTTGGTCTCTCTGTGGTCTTGGAGGTATGAACTCTGGGTACAACAGCCCTAGTCATATTAAGTGATATATTGTATCCAAAATATTTCTCTAAGATTTGATTCTTTGTGTATTACCAAATACCCAAAGACATTAAGGAAGTTTTAGATCTTGTGTCGTCTTCTGAATATATTCCCTTCTTTCAATTATTCTGTCTTAAAATACTATGTTTTACTTGGAGAAAACTTAACCTAAGTTCTTTGAGAAAGCCTTCTTGATACAAATGACCACTAACTTTGAATTTCAGAAACACATTTTAGTTCTGTGATGTCATTTTGTATGGTGTAAAGCTAACTATCTTTTATCATAAGTGGAATATGCCAATTTTTATTAACTATGCACACTTGTGTATGGGTGTACATGCATGTGCTTGTACATGTGTGATATAGGATTCCCCTTTGTGTACTGTAAATATGTTGTATTACCCTTGGCTAATAATGGAGCTGTTTGGCCTATGGCAGGGCAAAATAGAGCTAGACAGGGAAACTAAACCGAATGCAGGGAGAAAGAAGGAGTCAGGGAAACACCATGTAACTGCCGAAGGAGAAAGACACCAGAACCTTACCAGGAGGCCACAGCCTGGTGCTGATACACTATTAATAGAAATAGGTTTCTTATTTAAGATGCAAGAGCTAGCTAGGAATACTACTAAGCTATTGAACAAACAGTGTTGTAATTGATATAGTTTCTGTGTGATTATCCAGGACTGGGCAGCCAGGACACGAATGAGCGGTCTCCGTTTATACATGTGTATGTCTGCACAGGTGCATGTGCTTGTGTAGGTCAAGGCATGACCTTGATATCTCACTTTTCTTTGGCTGACTGAGTAGTCCCCAGGATCCTCTAATTTCTCCATTCAGTCTCCAGCCATATTGTGGCAAGGCCTATACCTACTGCCTACATATGCTTTTTACAAAGGTGCTGGGGGAATCTGGTTCAGGACTTCATTTTTGCCTGGTGAACACTTTACCTATTAAGCCAATTTCCTAGGCCTGTAGTATGTACTTATTGAAGAATTCAGAAAAAAAATTAGTAGTGTCTTGTTAATTTTTGTATTTTCTGTTTGGGTTAGGTAAATGTTGTTTAGTATATTCTTATATCAATTGGACTTGCTTCCACATTTTTTAAAGTCCTACAAAGAAGGTATGAATCATCAATATTCTGCATAACCATACAGGAGTTCTATGGTTTAATGACAATATTTTTAGCTCTTTAATTTTCTTGAAATACTTTCTAGATCTCTTGAAATTAACTTTAAAGCAAGCTTAAAACCAGAAAATTTAATACTTTGTTAATTCAAGCATACAATGAACTTTTTCTCTAGTCTTACATTTTTCTTACAGCTTCCTCCTGTCCCCTTTTCTGTTTGTCTCCCCATGAGCTGAATTCAAACTCTGTCCTGTTGACACCCCAAGTAACATTGTAAATTGTGGGCATGTATTGGTGCTGATGTCATGAACTTAATTGAAACTCTCTGCAGTCAACACCACAAGTAAAGTTGCAAACTCTGGACATGCTTTGGTGCTGATATCACGAACTGAATTTGTACTCTCTCCAGTCAACACCCCAATCCAAGCTGTAAATTCTCTCTCCCAAGGTCCCCATGCTCCCAATTTACTCTGGAGATCTTATTGAAGGGGAGGGGAGAGGCAGGAATGGGAACAGAGAAAAATGCATAGCTCAATAAAATATAAATAAAAATTAAAATAAATAAATATAATCTGTAAATTCTGGGCGTCTGTTGATGCTGATATAGACAGCAGAACCCAGGGAGATGATTGTGCTTTCTAGAAAATTTGAGATCTCTTTCAAGAAGAAACTAGGTTGATTTTAGTGGTCTCATCAGTCTACTTGTGGTACTTGTGGGTTTAAGATAACTGAATCTACTAGGTAAATATTGCAAAGAGGTTTAAATTCAGTTTCTTTAAATATGATAAAGTTGTACTATTTTCTAAAATTCAATACAAGAAAGATAAGACAAATGAAAAGAATGCTATATTAAAAGGATATAAATTATACTAAGAAAGCATATTTATTTGCCAAGTTGAAATGCAGATATGTAAAAGATAATATATAAAAGAATATATAAGAATGATATATATATATATGTGTGTATATATATAACTTTTATATATAGCCTAACATCTGTTTTTAGACAGCAACTTAGAATAGAATTATGAACAATTGTTGTCTTTTGAATACTTTTGTGTCATAAAAAGAAAATTGTTTTAGTAGCGTATGGCACTTGGTCAGGAATTTTCCTGATGTTTGTAGAACATAGTGATGAATGTTTATAAATCTTAAACATCTAAATCTTATTATCTTCAAACATATTTTCTAAAGGAAGGAAACATAGGTAGAGAAGGAAAATAATTTACCAAAATGGAGGCAGAGCATTAAAATTTAGCCCTAACTAAGATATCAGGGTCTTAATTTTAATGACTCTATTTTATCCAATGCTTCAAAGCTTTAAAACCAATTACAATTATGTCAAAAAAGGAGCAGAAAAAGAACCTAAGGCCAGCTAGGCCTTTGTGACACCTACATTTGCAAAGTCTTTTTTATGCTACTAACCTCATTTGCCCCAAATGTTCAGAACAAATACGCTCCCTCTGAGCATGGCAAAGCACTGCCCTGCATCAATGCCACCATCTCCCAATCCACTTCACTTTTAAGAGGTACAAAGAAACCCCGAGAGTAGACAGGGCAAAGACTGAGGAGCTGTGGCTGCCCCAAGAGTGAGTTCTTTAGAAGATCTGGAAAAAGTTGAGCATTTTAGATATTTTTCCCTAAAGTGATGCTAATTCAAAGTTTGTCTGTGCCATTTAGGCGCTCCTGTCTTTGAAAGTGAAGGCTAAGAACAAAAGAACCCTGCATGGATAAGAAAAACTGCAGGAGAGGTTTAATTCTCCTGCATTTCAGAGGTACAGTGTTCTGACACATTAAAAAAAAAAGCCAGTTGGAAGAAAAATACCCCTGGAGGTGAATGTCTGGTAGATCATGAAATCATAGCATCAAGAGTCAGAGAGACGTATTAAGCTCCACCATCACCCTCATTACTTACTGCCACTGGTGTGCTCTGACCTGCTTGATCTTGTCTAATTTTCACAACCCTGGCTACATACCTTTCTCCTGAGACTCCATTTCCCTCCCAACTGTTTAAAATCTCTACCTGATCCTCGTCTTGCTTCACTTTGGGCAGTTTCATCTCCTTTCAGTAGTCATTTACTCTGTTGGCAAGCCGAAATCATTTTCCCTCCTGTAATGTACTTAGACTGTTTTAAATAGCAATGAAATTATTTTATGTCTATTATGATGACACGAAAGTAGAAAAATGATAATTTTAACATCAAAATTTCAACTACATGACATGTATCTGCTATAATCAATAGGTACTAGTGATTTCCTGATTGCTCATCTGACTCCTGTTGTTTAACTGCGGTGCAGACATTAGTAGATGTTTTTTCATAAGAGAAAATAAAAAGTGACCCTGTTATTTCAATGTTTCATAATGTGTGTATAGGGCTAAGGAGATTACCAACCAAAGGGTTAATCTTCATCTGGATGAGTTAGTATTTTAACTATATGGGAGCAGGATCTCAGATGCAATTATTCTAGGCTAATTATCTAGGATCATTCATATGTCACTATTTTCAATATTAAATATCGTTTGTCTTTTGGAAACAGCCATGTATGCGGAGCACATTTGTATGCATGTGTTTACAATGGTATACAATGTTTAATCTTCAATCGATGGCTATTGGTTATTAGTAACAAATAATAACCAACTACAACTATTCTTCATTTGAAGTTACATTCAGAATCTAACTTCTCACACATCTGCTCTCTGATTCTGGTCCTTGACCCCTTTCTAGGTCATTGGGCAGCGTGGCACTTCTGTCTCTATCACTGTCTTATCCTTCCACAAGCTGTGCTGAACCTTATGCTACTTCCTCCTGATCCTCAGCATGAAACTGAGCCCTAGAGACGAGCCAAGGTCAGATACGTCTCCCTGTCCACTCTACTGCATCTCAGCCTGGTGGGCATAATGGCTTTTCCTCAAAGGAGCCCAAATTCTCTTCTGTTCACTTAGATCTCTTTGGTGCCTCTCTCTAGTAGATGTGATTGACTCTTGTGATCTCTTAGAAATTTGATTCATGTCACTTCTTCAATGACATCTAAAGTGATTGCCTTATATTAATTAGTAATTTTTTCCTATTTCTACTTTCAAAGCTTTATGTTTTCCCAAGTTCTTCATACAAATTTAAGTACCAAAATTACTCTTCATGTAAACTACTTTTCAAAAAATTTTAATAGAATAGGTGATCTATAAAATCAGAAAATATTTTTTTACTTTTAATCCACAGATGTATTATGAGCATCTTATATATAACTGAGTGGTCAGAAACTGAATGAAAGAAATAATAAGAGGGAGTATTTGGTGGTTTTTGTGAGAATACATTATATACAGTCATAGTAATAAAATATTTAATCTAATTAAAGCAGATAAATAATCTGCATTTTTCTATTATCTGGATGTTTCTGTTTAAAAAGCCAGTGTTAAATGTTCTTCCATGTCGGAAAACACTTAATTTTCAATGTCCTTTCACAGTACGTAAGTCATGGTTCACCCTAAGTCAACCCTTTAGTCGTCAGGTCATAAAAAGGAAAATACAGTGTGCGTGTGCTTAGACATTTAGTGCTGTAATTTGTTTCATTGAGCAATTTATTCAGAAATGGGTAGTTGATTCAGAGGGGAAGACATTCATTTCTACATTCCAAATAGCTTTACATGGTATTCAGACAGAAATAAAACTGACTAGGTTCTTATCACCTGAAGAAAAGATGCAGCAAAGGATACTCATAACTCAGCACACCATTTTGGATAAAAGGAAGGGTTCACGCAGAGAAAGTCTCCCAATTGTGTGCAAATTGTGATATTTGATATGTTTCCTCAGCACCAGAGCACTGGAATGTTGGTGTGGAGTTCTTGGTACAGTGTTTTTATCAATGACATTGACAGTTCATTTTGAAGAGTGGATTTGCTTCTAAATATGTATGCACATACAAACACATACATATACAGACAGACACACATACATACATGCATATAGATATGCGTATACACAGACTTGCACACTTATACATACATGCACATATACATATTTACACACGAATGCATACACATGCAAAATAAAAACACACATACATGCATAGTATCACATACACATATATTTACACATATATACAAAATAAATATATGCAATATATATACACATGTACACATGCATGAATGCACATGCAAATATAAACACACATATACTCATGCAAATACTGTTTGATGTTATTTGATTTTTTAACATTCATAGTGTGTACTCTTACTAAGTTTATAAGCTTTATGCACTGAGTTTATTAGTTTTACAAATATATTGCTTCTATTGTCTCAGTAGTATCATCCCACAATAATTGCTTATCTGTATCTTTCCCATCATTTTCTTAATCAAATTATATTGTCTTAAATGTTAGTGTTTCTACATGGAATCTAGCATCTCATCCACAGGAATACACCTTTACACAGCATAGCTTTCCTTGCAGTCTGTGATCTCAAGTCACTCTTTAATATAGTTACCAGAAGAAAATCTGTATCTGTGCTGTTAGAATTTGTAAATTCACAAATTCTAAACTCTTCTTAAAAACAACACTATCTGAACCAATGAACAAGTTCAGCAAGACAATGAGTGCTGGATCAATATACAAAACTAGATTATATTTCTGTGAGTTCACAATGAATAACTGAAAAATGAAATCAAGGCAAAGCAGACTAATGGTCAGAAAAGTCAATTATCTCACCCAAGTCCATTTACTCATTAATCATTTCAAAGCTGTGGTTAAGAGTTTATTTCCTTATCTCTAATGACCGTTGATTACTTTTCATCATCATGTCTGGAGAGAAGAGTAAAATAATACATGTTCTAAAAACAGGCCACTTACAGATAGATGTTTGATTACCATTTTTCTTCTAAATATGATTAGTTAATAATAAAAAATAATTTTTCACTTAATAAAGCTCCATTCAAATGAAGTAATAGTGCATGCTTTTTTTGTTTTGCTATATGAATACATGTAAACTATACCTGAATCGTTTCCAAATGTGTGGTCAAAAGATGGTCCTGTGAAGAGAGGAAACTGTGGCCCCCGAATTCTTTCCCACTCGTTATCATCATCAAGATCCTGGATCCAGAAGCAAAAGCCATCTTCAAAAGTACAGTTGATTTTCTCATCATCTGTGAATTAAAAAACCTCTCAACTTTAATATTTAACATGAACAACTATAATGAATTATATAGAAAATAATCCAACTTTATATAGTATTTTGATTGCTTACTTGCTGGGCATCAAGACATTCTTTTGTTTTAATCCTAACTGTGATTAGTTATTTTAAAATTTATTTTATTTAAGTTAAGATACATATTTTTTCAACCATGACAAATTATTATGTTTCTTACAGTATTGGGCTTTAAAACACTTCTGTTGTTCAATTTTTCCATGTTGATTCCACTATTTACCCACATATTGTGTCCCATCTGCTTCTCTCTCCTTACAACTAAATTCAGTACTTTAATCAAATAAACTTCATGTTGATTTTTTCAGAATTAGTTTATGCTAATCTACTTTCACTTGTAATGTTTACTGAATATTAAAAACTAATTTAATTGTTAGATGTATTTGTGATTTTCTGAAGCTAGTCAGTTGATTTCTTTGAAGAATATAAACTACTTTTAATATTATTTGTTTCTAACTATTATGTAAAGAAAGAATTAGTTAAAAATTAGGAAAGAACTCACATAGTGAAAACTTTAAGTTCTGCTGATGTTAAAAATACTACAGCATCAGGGGAGTCAAAGGCTGAGCAGTAGAAAGCACTTACTGCTAAGGTCGCTGCTGTTAAAGGTGCCGTAGGTTGCATTAAAGCCAATGTAATCACTTTCATCAGATTCTACCAGAAAGGTGACTGTAACTAGGTTGGAGAAAATTCGAACTGTTCCAGGATCAGTTTCCACAAAAGAGGCTATGAAAGAAAATGATTATAAGCATAATCTGTATCTATTCATGAAAGGAAAAGATGAATTACTTTACCAAGTCAGATTCCCTGAAAGTCACAAGTTGAGAAGTTATAGGGCTAAAGGTTAACTTTGAGTCCCATACCACAGCAATGAGAGCAAGAACAGAGTCATCATAGTGAAGTAAACACTGCATAATTTTGGTCTACTTACCCATATTGCAGCGGAAACTCAAGTAATAGTAAATGCTGTGGACAATGATCTGTACCCTGTCACTTGTATTTTAAAGAAAAGCTGATTGGCCAGTGGCCAGGCAGGAAGTAGAGGTGGGGCAACAAGAATTCTGGGAAGAGGGAAGTTTCAGTCTGCAGTTGTCACACAGGGACAGAGGAAGCCAGACACAGAGCAAGATGTGACTTCCTTCACTTAAAAAGGTACCAAGCCACGTGCCTAACACAGACAAGAATTATGGGTTAATAAATGCTATAAGAGTCAATAAGAAGCTTGAGCTAATAGGCCAATCAGTTTATAATAATGTAGACCTCTGTGTGTTTTGGGGGGACTAAATGGATGTAGGACTTGGTGGGACAGAAAACCTCAGTCAACAAGTAGATAATGTAAGAATTGCTTCTATGGAATTTATATTGACTATATTATTTACTGTTCTGCCTTAACTTTGCCACCTATAGAGTATTTTTCCACTTTTTATTCTTAAAGATCGATATGCCTACAGTATTAATTATATCATTAATAACATACAATTTATAAAATTAACATTACATGAAATGCTTTTACTACAATATGTGGTTTACCATGTCTATCATCAAAGATAGTAATATCACTTTTAGGAGGCTCAGAATTAGGTTTAATGGAGGATAGGTCACATATTTAAATGTGTGATATTCAGGTACGCAAAAGCACATATTTTAGAGGAGCAATCTGGAGTATGTATCAAATTTGGGTCTTTGAAAAGTGTCAAAGTTCAGTTGGAGAACCCATCATTGTTATTTATTTTCTTTTAAATAGATACATCATGAAATATTGAAAAAATGTACTTCTGTTAAAATTAGTAAAACTTCAAATTAGCATGGCATCTTCAACAAAACCCCATGGAAATATCATGCTCAAGCACTAAGCCTTGCATTAATATTCCAACCATAACATGTCTTTCATTCATATTTTCCTCAAGGAGATTTATATTGCCTATTTGACCTAGCAGTCTCTTTGATTAATAACTAGCATGATTCTCATACTGAAAATCTCATGCAGTCACTTAGGAGATATTAATATTCTAGAAGCTTTGCTTTAAGATGATCTGCTCTCACCCCCAGCCACCATGTACATTGAAATTTTTATATGCAGTAGCTTCTCGGTGGATCAAGTTAGCATGAAGATATCATAGCATATTTGTCAGTGCATCTGATCCCATATTTGCAAATGTTAAGGATCTGGTGCAGACAGTTCAAGAATTTAGGTTATGAAGTTCATTAACCTGCTTTTGGTATACATGCAACCCTCTGGGAAAAAAGTGTAAACTGTTTATCAATAGAGATTTCATGAAGTATTAATTATTGGAAAAACACTTTTGACCCCAAATGTAATTGGAACTACAGTGCCAGATGGTATGCTACACACCAAAGAGGGTACCATAGGGCTAAAAATTTTAAGATCTCGGCTCTGGAGACAGTGTTGACTTCATGGCCACACCATGGCCTACTCTATTCTTTCTGTCCCTCTTTACTCTGATGTAATGCTTGGCTTTATGTGAGACTTTCTTCTAAGGGATAAATAAGTGATTTCTATGTGGAACAGTGGTTATTGCCTAGTAAATGCTCAGTGAGTGATACTGTTTTTGTTACCTCAACAATTAGATTTTTAAGTCCCAAAAGGCAAAGGTTATGATTTGATTTTTGTGTGCCTCTGTCATGTGGAACAGATCATAAGCACATACATTTTATTTTACGATTGAGCACATGTATTAAAGTATGAATTAACAGAGTTATTTAATATTCCTAAGCTATATAAAGATTCTCGGAAAGAAAATTTATATTAAAAGCTTGGTTTTCCTTAATATTACATTACAACTGATAGTACAAATTTCATGAATATCTTTTTCTAAAATTGTATTAAAATTTTAAATTTCAAGAAAATTCCTAAATTTTTCTAAACTTGTATCAATATGAACTTACTTAAGATTGCATAGTTATTATAGATCAAATAATCGTTTATTTTCTAACAGCAGTAATTCTGACAGTTAATTTTATTGAAAGAGGATGCAGAGAAACACGATAAAAATGCAAGGAGTTTAGAAAGCCACCAAAAGAGAGAGATGGCAGATTTTCTATAGATTAAGTTTTAACAGATGTTGTAAAAGATATTTACTATCTTTTATTTAAGCAAGAAGAATGCTGTCATTAATAGAACATCAGTTTATGATGGAGAAGACTTCAAGATGCTCACCATGTAGCCTTGAGTACCAACTGTGAATTCAGTATGAGGCCATGTGTTGATGATTTGGAGAAATAACTAGATGTCTCATTAGAAAAATACACTTAGGTTAATATAAAAATAACTGTGGGATTATTTGCTTGGTAAATCTGCGATGGAAGTATTCAGGAAGGTATTCTCTTTTTTTTTTCCAGGCAGTCTGATAAGCTGAGTTTTGTCAGTTGTGAGCTGAGGCAATTCTTCAAATTAGTGACACACCTCCTCATATAAATTATTACTATCAGCAAAATGAGTCAATGAGTACTTTTGAGTGTAGAAAAAGTGAGTCATTAAAAGTATAAATCTTATTAAAGCTGCTTTATTTTAAATATACTTGCATATATTTTACTTAGTTCTATATTTGCTATATTTTTTTAGTACAACATGTCATTTCAGGAAACTATACAGGGTGGTTGTAACTCCTTAGCTATTCCTGTGCACACTCTGCAATGTAGTGGCATTTCAATTGTATTTTAACAAATAAAGCTTGCATGCAGATTGGGAAGGTAAAACAGCCACACTGGTCAGACTTACAGACCAGTTAGTGATAAAGCACACCTTTAATCCCAGTATCCACACTAGATCGTCAAAGAAACCTGGTGGTCATGCCTTTAATCCCAGTGGTATTCCTTTAATCCCAGTCCAAGGGAGGATTATAAAATGGAAGAAAACAGCTCTCAGTCACAGTCTCATTCTGAGAATTCTGGAGGCAGGATCACCATTTTTGGTCGGATTTTGAGGTAAGAACCAGTGACTGGCTGCCTTGCTTTTCTGAGCTTCAAGTAGAACCTGTTTCTCTGTCTGAGTTTTTATTAATAGTACTTCACTGCATGATGGCAAGCTTCCATATTTAGCATGTACTGGAGCTATCCTGTCCTATGGGAGCAGAATTTACTAAGCATTTGGAATTTAAAACATGATAATCAAAAACATATTTTCAGGACATGGAATTTAGAAATCAATTTCCATGTGCTCATTCAGGCTATTTTTATTACATGCTTTTAAGGTGGCAAAACATTTCTGACAATGTCTGGTGAAAAAGAACTATTGTCCCAGACGCCCATCTACTTGAGTGAAGAAGTGCAGGCAGACTTCTAAGCCCAAGTCATTCTGGCAGTACAAGGTGGGGAAAACTAGCCCAGGAAAAGTTGTGAGACCATGTTTCAAAACTAAAGACAACAAAATTGAGGATGCAGTTCAAACAGAGCCTTTTCCCCAGCATATAACAAAGCTCTAGCCTCACCCTAACACCTCAGAAATTACAGATATTTTTTTTGTGTGTGAAATGAAAAGGAGTCCACTTGCTCACAGTCCATGCTTTTAATTCACAACACTAATACTTATTAAAATCAATAAATTGAGATCATGTTTTCATGAATAGTACCCAATGAACAAGATTTTGTCCTAACTTCTTGGTTTAAAAGTTATTGAAAAATACTTCCAGAATTTATCTATATTGACTACCTTAATAAAGTATATAACAATTGTTTTGTGACACTCCACAATTTTCTTTCCTTATAATTTCTTTGGATAATTTTCCCAGATTTAAGAAAGAAATATATACATTTTCCATTATGGCAAAATGAAAACAATGTTTCTGCTATATATTCTGAATTAAACTTCAATGATGACTATCTGGTGACGATCTTAAACAAAGGAACATATAAAAAGCAGTGTTTAAAATATGTGCTTGTAAATTAAAACAAAATTATTATCTGCCTTTTAATAAAATTAAATTACAAATACAGCTGGCATTCATGATTATATAGTGTTATTACAGTATAAGAATACAAACCTCTTAGTCAAGTTTAAATAAAGAAATCCCTTGTTTTTATAATTCAATCCACCTACTAAATATTGGACATCATAATCATTATTTAAGAGTGAGTGCTTTAATTTTAAATGACTTTTCTCATTTTCTCTTATTAAGATTGACATATTTATATTTTTAGTTTGAAATATTTGTGTAAAATCTTTAACTGACTATTATTCAAATGAACTTTTATAAATTCATTCTTTTTATGAATATTAACTTTATATAACAATGTTATGATAATTACTTTTATGTTATGATATCCACATGCCTAATTATCTCAATGTTTGTCTATTGTTTAACTGCAAAGCTAAATATATGAAAATACATTAAATAAAACCTAGGTATTTTAAGAGTAATGGAGCAGAAACATTCCTATCTATAGGAAAGTGAAATTTTATAATCAGTGTAGTTTTTTTATACTTCATATGAGTTGGGAGGCATTTAGGTAGGTGACTGAAAATATCAGCGACGATTCTCATTAACATCTGTGGATGTTGGCATCTACATCTAATATATAGATGATGTATTTGATTTGGTGATATTTATTTGACCCATAGCATTAAACCATGTGCATTATAACAATCTTTATTTTAAGGAACTGCAGTTTTTGTTGTTTTTTTGTTATTATTTATTTATTTTACACACCAACCACAGTTTCACCTCCCTCCTCTCTTCCTGTTCCTTCCCACACCTCCCTCCTACCCCGCACAACCCCTCCTCATCCATTGGTGATGGTGCACGTCTTTAATCCCAGGCGAGGCAGAGGCAGGTGGATCTCTGTGAATTTGAGACCACCCTGGCCTACAGAGTGAGTTCCAGAATAGCCAGGGCAGTTACACAGAGAAATCCTGTCTCAAAAAACCAAAGAGAGAGAGAAAAAAGGAACTGTAGTTTGAAGCTACAGAAACATCATCTGACTGTTCTATTAGTTTAAGTGAATGTGAACATATGATCTCATGCGTTGTAGGCATCCTCATTGCTTCACTTGGACTTCTAGAGCACAGTACATAACTCCACTATATTTAACTGAAGAAAGCTTCGTGTTTACTTCTGCCTCTAACATTCTCTGTCTGAATTTAATTTACTTCCCTCTATCTCACTTTACTCTTCTGAAATATGTATTTTGTAATCATATTGGCAACATTAAACTAGAAAGTTTACATAGATTATCTAGTACAATATCCAATCAATAATATATAATAAAATATGCACCTTTGACAATATGCTTAAATATTTATCATTAAATAATCAATCAAACCAATTCAACTAGAGCAGGATCATGTTTCATCATTTATACATTTCAAAGGTGAAATTATTAATCTTTAATATTGAGAATTATTTGAAACTTATTTTCTCTACTTCCCCATCGTTGTAAGGAAAGTTGATTAATCTGTGTTCTATTCCACATTGCCTTCTTCATCCTATTTAAGTTCCTGGAACCCCCCTCCCCCAGATTTCATTGTCTATGATGATTAGGCTATGCAATTTCGGCCAATTGAAATGAAGTTCATTGATGTGGGAGTCCCTTCTCTGTGTTGCTTGTATTGGTTAAAGAATAAAGAAAGCTGCCTTGGCCTGATAGAGCAGAACTTAGGTAGGCAGAGAAGACAGAACTAAATTCTGGGGGGATAAAAGCAGAGTCGGAGAGACGCCATGGATCTGCTGGAGACAGACACTGGGAATTTTACCTAGTAAGCCTCTGCCACGTGTTGATACACAGATTGATAGAAATTGGTTAAATTAAGATGTAAGAATTAGCCAATAAGAAACTAGAGCTAATGGGCCAAGCAGTGATTTAATTAATACAGTTTCTGTGTGATTATTACGGGGCTAAGCTAGCCAGGTGTCCAGGACAAGCAGCTACTCCTTACAACAGTTCATGGGTCTGGGTTGATTCCTGCGTTTTCTCAGCTCCATCACTGTCAATTCATTAATGATAAACTGTTCTACGTAGTGCTTTGAAAACAAGATATTGCAATCTTAAGGTTTTTTGGCTTTAATAAATGGTGTCAACATTTAAACAATGAATGACACTTGATTTTAAAAACATTAATTTCACATGATTTTAAAACACTAGTTTTACTGCAAAAAGTCAACATAGAGTACTCATTTCCTGTTTTGACAGTGATAGCCATAGCCATATTTATTTTACTGATTTAAAGGGAAACTTAATATTCTGATCAAAATTCAAAGAGAAACATGGCCACTGTCAAGGCTTCCCATTTATTTTCATTGTTATATTCAACTATATGCTCGTTTTAACTTACCTCTTAAAATTTTGCTGGGTCCTATACCTTCATATATATCTAACACATCAGTATAATGTGCAATAAAAGATCCAAAGCTGATCCTAATGGAAAGTCCTTGGCTTACACTAAATTAAGAGAAAAGAAAAAAAAGTTCTTAAGCTGCAATAAATTTTAACGCAATCTACAGTTTGATTGGGTTTTCCATCCTGTGACAAAACATATGGAGTAAGCCATCCCGCAAATATAACCACACAGTACAATTCTGTAACTACTGCTAGAACGCACATATTTAGGCCCTTGTCATCTAACACAGTTGAAACTCTGCATTCAGTAAACAATGTTCTGACCCTCTAGTCACAGTAACATTAATCTACTTCCTTCTATAAATTTAGCAATGCTAAGTATTACACTTAATTGAAATTATGAAGGATTTGTGTTTCATGTATTCTGGCTTATTTCATTTAATTGTCTCAAGTTTCAAACATAAAACATGGATAAGAAACTCTTCCTTTTCTATGGCTGAATAAAGATGGTCCACAATATGTACATTACACATTCCACTTTCTACTTAATCTAACCTTAACAATATTAGTGAAATGCTAATTATATACTTATTGTCTTGTTTACCAGAAATTTTGTGACTCTAAATCAGATTCATTGGATCATCTTTGTCTTCTCTAATATTTTATGCACTATATTATGCTCATGGATTGAATGATATCAATGTAAATTTTAGTGATAGTTTATAGCAAGAAACAAGATGGGTTCATTGCAGTTTCAGTTTTATGGAGTTATTATGTTGTGATAATAATTTATAAGTTTTTAAGAGTAGGTTAAGTAGATATGGCAGAAAATTTGTGCTCAGATTTGCTTTGTGTTCACGGGAGTATGCTATAGACAAATAGATCAAGTTGGAGTGCAGAAATTCATTCCAGACTGAGAGGAGGAGAGCAAGGAGATCAGAGGAATGTTGAGCTAAGATGGCTTTAAAACCACTGGGAAAGATAAAGTCAATGATGAAGAAGATAGAAAATGCAAAAATTACTTATAATCTTTTGAACTTAAGTCCTGAAGTAGGCAAGAAAAATAGTGAATTCTTTATTTGACATAGCGTTGAAGCTGAATTTCATAGGAACAAAAGAGAACAATTTTTAGAGTCCTTTTTGTGTTAAATAGATACTTTTCTATATGTAGTAGTCACACATTGCATATTTGTATCTTAACTAACCTTTCTGTAGACCACTGGATATGTACGGAACATGTTTTGCTCATTATTGCATTCTACAATAACTTTGATCCAATAGCTATAGATTCTGAGCAATGTGGATATGGGGATTTTGTGGGAAAGATATTTATGTCTATGAATGCACAGATTTTCAATGTGAAGAAGCTAGATGTGAAAACACAAGACCTATCTTTGATGTCCACATTACATGACATTGGTCGGGTATTAAAACATTATAGAACTTTGGCCAGGTGCTAAATATAGCTATTAATTTAAGGGTGAGCAAATTCAGTGTCCTAAATATTTTAATGATATCTTAAATGTTTTATCTTGAATTAATCAATCCTCTATACTTGTATAAAACTCATTGCATTTACCAATACTTCGATCCTGGGGGTGGGGCATATAATAACTAGTTTCAAAAAGGAAAAATTAATTTTTTAATTGACTAATTAGATTAAGCCTTATCATGATGCCAAATTTGTTCTGCAGTAGTGGTTTAGATCCCAGTGAGCTGCTGCTATTTCTTAGACAAAGTGTTTATTGATACAGAGCAATTTTTAAGGTTAAGCTTTAAATAGGAACTTCGAAGTAATCTATAGGTTGGTAGTAAATAAAAACTATAATTATTTTAAACATACTGTAGGAAGGGGGATATTATGTTGTAAGATTTTCAGATTGAAGATCAGGACATAGAAAATGGTGTCTTACCTGATGATCCAGCGGCAAACAACACCTGAACTGTCTGACCCTGGGTAACGATCAGCTTGGAAAGACCCAGAATTTTCCGTCAACAAAAACCTTCCGTCACAAGTTGTGGCTGTGTGAACATGTCAGGTAATATTAGATATAAGCAGTCTTAGAATAGAAGGGGTTAATTAATTCTCCTGAGGTCTCTTGGTTCATAAATAATATTCACAGCATGCCCCCTTTTTTGGAGGCTTCTATCTGCAATTACCATGACAGTGTACATTAAACAGCAAAATTAAATTAGAAAATTCCATCTTTTGCAATGTTCTTAAACAGTACTACAGGCCATTTCAGAAGTATCAGGAAAACAGAAAAGGAATGAAATAAAAATAGAAGAAAACATACCATTTCAAATATCTGTATTAACCGTTTGCTATACTAGTGAATTTACTCGTTCTCCAGATTTATTTCTGACATATCTCTAGAGAAAGTGAGTCAACAGTGTCATGCTTTACAACTTGATTCACAATTTTCTAAAGGGTTAAGATTATTCTGTGTTTGGTGGGTCTTATTGCAGTGCCTTCAGGGACAAAAGACTTTTCTCTACTTCCTCAGATGTCTGTACTTGCAGTCATGTGGAGTCATGTTACTGAGTTACATAATCAGCTATTCTACAACTAAATTGTATTTGTTCCCAAATGTCCCCTTGCCTGTGAACTGTTTATGAAAGAGCCAAGTAAGAGAGGATGATAGGGCAGAAAACTGGCATCCTTAATGCCTAGGCAAGTATCTGTGACTGCTTTCGGAGGACCGTTGTCATCTTAAGTGGCTAGGATTTTTGTATCACAGTGTCTTGTCTGTCCAAAAGAATATGACCAATTTGTTTGTCTAATTTTCTATGAATCTTCACATTTTATTTCCAGTAAATTATCTCTATTTTAGTCTGAAGTAATTTGACCTTGTAAATCCTGAATATAAACAAAAGGGTAGACTATCCTTTTAAGCATTTAAATTACAATAGTATTAAACTCTTTACAATAACAATGCTTAAAATGTCAAAAATATCCTGTCAAGATGGACGATTTGGAAGGTAGCTTTAGGTATTCCTTTGTAGATGTGTATGAAAAAGGGCAACTTTACATATCTGGCAGTGAAGCAAGACAGGTTCTCAGGATTAATAAGAATTAAAAATATATCTCGAACATGAATGAGTAGAATGTTTAGATCGTGGTTCTGTGACCTGCTGAAAGCCTCCTGATTTTTTAGAGCGTTAGAACAAACGCTTAGAGGGTAACATGTGAATCTGCAAATGACAGCAGCCATCCTGCTAGCCATCAGACACTCTTCCTGAATTCACCAAGCAGTCCTGATGACAGGCACTTGGGGCCCACCACAAGCTCCCTCTGCTGGCCCAGTATTTACCAATTCCATTAAGTCATTGAGTTGTCCAAGATTCAAGAATTAATCATGATCTATGCAGACACCCCAAAAGGTATCAAATGCTCACATTCGAACATGCAAACTACAAGTACACTTGCCAACTTTGGGACAGCGCTGCACCTTGACCTAAGAGCTCTGAGTCAGCATCATTTCTCCACAGAGGTCAGCTAAAAAGTAAACTTTCTTGCTGATGCAATGCTAATCAGAAGAGAAACAATATTTAAAGCAATCTTACTTTAGCTATAGTCAGAGATAAGTTTGTACAAACTTAAATAACCAAAGACTAAATAAGAAACTCGGTACGGAAGCAATCATTAATATGACTCTATTAATAACACAAACTAGAATTAGAGCACACAGCTGGGGTAAAATCAATAAATAGAGAGAGATCAAAGGTCAGTGTCTTACAGAGAGAATTCTTAAATTAGCTTATAAACTTTTCTCTAAGTATGGATTGATACAAGGGCTTTGAGATGGCATCCTGCTGCTAAACATTGGAGTGGGCGCTGAAGGGTTGTCTGCGGCTCGGGGGGCTCACTACCACCACCGATTAAAATGAATAAGATCACCTGTGCTCTGAAACACCTGCTGCCTGAAGAGAGTCCTTTAGATTGATTTTTCTGATACCTTGGCTAAACAATGATTTGAAACTATTTTTTTCAGAAATAGATACAATGCTAACTTTATAATGCATATAAAGGAATGGAGACAATAAGCACACAAAAATTTTAGAGTCCTATGAAAGCCGGGTGACCTTAAGGTTTAATAAATATAAAGCCACCATATACTGAAAAAATATCATGCAGATATTTTAAAGCAACTGTGTTTAAAGCAAAGGTAGACATTAAATTTAGATGCTAAGATTCATCTTGTGACTCAGATAAAGATAATCTATTACTTTAAAACTCATTTAGAGACAATCTATCATCCTTACATTATTAGTCTTATGATTAATTTTTGAAATGAATTGTTATCAACTTATTTTGAAAATGATGATCTCAATGATGTTAAAGGCCAAACGACAAGTGAGACATATTTTTAAACTATTTGATTTGTGTAATGTTGTTACATCATTTCCTATCTTTAATGTTGTTAATCTTCGGTTCATAGGTTTAAAGCTATGTGTCTAACTGATATGGATTGTTGTTTGTGAAACAGAAATCATCATCACCTTTGCTTCCTCTTGATGGTACATTTGGATCATATTCTCTTTTAAAAGGTTTTGGAAAATCCAAGGGAGAAAAAGACAGTTTATAGATCACCATCTTCCTTTCAAGCAGCTTAGGTATATAAAATAGAAATTTTCCATAGTCTGCACTTTCTTCCAATTCATGCCAGCTACACATTGTAGTATATAGTTCTGCTCTGTATGTTTAAATGTATACAACAGCATTTGTATTGAAATTTTTGAGTGGAAGAATCTCAGGTGTAGTTACTTTTTGTTGTCACTGTGAAGCAGACCCGATGTCTGTCTTATGAAGTATGGACCTAGTAGATGGGTACTTTTCCAAATTTAGTTCCTCATTCAAATCTTCACCTTGAGTTAATGCCAAGGAATATGAGAACACAATGGTAACAGACAAAGAAACTGCAGCCTCAAAACACCCTATGACCTGTGTTCACCATCACCTTTACAAGCTTTGTAAAGTTGACTAATACTACAACTCAGTCTGCAACCTTAGCATTAAAAAGTCATAGGCAGAAGCTTCATAATGTGAGTTCAAGGCCAGAGCATCTCTCAAAAATCAGAAATAAATCAAAAGGTGATTGTGGATCACACCAAAAATAGGCTTAATTCAGGCTTTTCTTTAAGTTTTCAAATTGAATTGTAGGTTAGACGTAAGGTAATGATACTTTTCACTGTTCACAATCTGAACTTACATGATGATAGGTTACCATGAAACTACATTATTTGATAAAATTCTTCCTGGTAACCTTTTCTAAATGGAAGCAAAATGCAGTGAAATATAAATCAAAGAGAGATTCCATTCAGATTATCTAGATTAATGTTTGGTGTAGTGTTTGTGTTATTTAAGTGTTTATTAATGCAATTAAAATGAGAACTGTAGTGATAGGGAGCGGGTCTGCTTTTCGTCTGGCCCAGCTCCCGCACGGCTAGCTTATACCCTGAAATAACAACACACAAATTGTA
>LOEQ01002491.1:138261-157025 GCA_001685075.1 Bramus lutescens
GCCTATCAAAAGGGGCCAAGGCAGTTTCTTTATTAACCAATGAAAGAAACACATAGACAGATGACCCTCCTACATCAGGCCATAGCTCCTGTGGCTCCCCTCTAGTACTCCAAATTGGTTAGTAAAACTTAACAGTAATTGGCAACAAAGGCAGCTGAACAAAAGAACACAATCCACATGGACTTTTTACCTGTTATCATGCAAAAACTCTCTTTGGCAGAATTTATTATAGTACTAATGCCAAGTATATGATGCATGTATTTGTTGGTTTTTCTCAAACTCTATCTTCAAGGCATATAAAAATGAAAATAAACTTAACATCCCTGAAAGATATATTCATAATAAATTACTGCTTGGAAACGGCAGTTTTCAAGTTTAATTGCCTCGTTCCTCTCTATAAATCTCTAGTGTCTTGCTGTATAAGAGGAATAAATGAGAGGTATGAATCAGGACTTGTGCTACATGAACTTAATGTAAAGGAGAATATGATATTTTACCACCTAGTTATCTTACAGTAATTCCTTATGAAATAATTAAGTTAACTCAAAGAAAGAAAATAGTCAAAAAGCAAGGTTTATTGTTGGGTGAATTACCAGATATAAATGAGCACCACCAATTGGAAATGATGTTTGAAACCTAGTATTGGAGAAGTCTCTCTTTTATAATAATATGCAGTTGTTGCTATGAAAATATTATTTTGAGGTAAGTCGTTAGGAACAGGGTGAAGTGACCTATTTGGTTTTGTCCTTCCCTGTGTGAGTTGCTGGACTGTCCACATTGAAATGGTGCCCAAATCCATTCTCTCTTTATCCTTAGTCTACTTTACAGTAACAAGAAATATCCAGGAACTATCTTAGACCTGTTTTTTAACATTTATATTTTATGTAATGTTTATAAGGTTCAAAATTTTTATATATTTCTAAATAAATAAGGGATAATTTATAGAGGTAGTCAGCGAGTAAATCGAACCAGACTTTATCAAAAATGAAGAATTTTATATAACATTTGTATGTGATACTAAAAATTATAACTAGAGCTCAGCGCATGCTTGGTAAGTTCAGTACGAGATACACCTCAATGTTTTTTATTACTTCTTCATCTGTATTGTGACCATCACTTTCTTATTTCTAATAAGAAAGACAAGCCCAAATGTATGTTGACCACAGTCTTGTAACTCAAACGATGGGGTGTTTTGCTCTGTTTTCCGTTCGTGCTTTTCCTTCCTCCAGATGACCCTGGGCACATGCTCAGCTAGGTTTCACTATTGCTCAGCTGTTTTCTTCAACAGCATTTGGGAGAAAAAGTTCAAGGTTTTTTTTTTTGTTATTATTTCTAGTGCTTATTG
The DNA here is from genome assembly GCA_001685075.1 of Bramus lutescens. Classification (NCBI taxonomy): domain Eukaryota; kingdom Metazoa; phylum Chordata; class Mammalia; order Rodentia; family Cricetidae; genus Bramus; species Bramus lutescens. Next base: position 139,607 of record LOEQ01002491.1, read on the forward strand.
TCTACCCCTGAGCCATTCCATGTACATCTCTTATAATGTTTTATGCCTCTAAATGGACTGCAGTAACTCAGATGAATCATGTACTGAATCTGTACACTGACAAATGGAAAAAAGGACACTAATTCACATGCGTGTTGCTTATTTTTAAGTTTCACAAAGAATGTCTTGAAACATTTTAACTACCTTTCGCTTCCATTTTAGATGGACGAAATTTAATGATTAACTTATTTTTTCAAAGTAAATTAATATTACTTGAAATCAAATGTATAAAAACGTGGTTTCTGGAACTTGTAATATTACTTCATATTGCGGAAATGAATGTGAGATGAATGAAAGTTTTCTGCATGTTCAACAGATCTGTGGCTGTGCCTAAACAAAACTGTTGGTATGTTCAATGTTAAGAACTTTTCATGGGCCGTAGAATTGTTATTATTGGTGATAAATCATTTTAATTAATAAGTCAGGCTTTATTTTGCAATTCAAACATCGCACCAGTTTTCTTATTCCACTGGTGGGTCCAATTAGTACATCTGAATCACTGACCCTCACAAGCTGTCCTTCGGCTCTTACACGTGCACTATGACACACACACACCCTATGTAGGGAATTAATAAATTAATACATGTAAGAAAATAACATCCTGAGAACTATCTTATATTACACTCTTACTGAAAAAATGATTGAACAAATCTAGCAGTATTTTATTACTGATTTACGACAGTACTCCATTTACAGAACAGCCCTAAGTTATATACAGAGAATATAGCAAAAAGATAATATTTTAGTATCTGATGAAACTGGTATCCTTTTGATAAAACACTTCACTGCTAGTCGTTACATCCCTGGCATGTGGTAATAACGACAGCTTTAAAAATCAGAATGTAAGAGTAAAGTCAGACAACTAAGGTATTAGTCCCCAATATTTAACCATGTTTGTTAAATTTTATGATTCAGCTGCAAATTGTTAAGCCCAGTATTTCTTTAGAGTTTATTATTTAACTGCCGAGGCATCAGATAATATACAAATATTAGTGAAAATTAAAAATATATAAATAATACTATTAATACTCGGTTGAAGTTTCCATAGAAGTGCTGACTATTAGTTTATCCTCAAAAATAGGTAAAATTAAAGTAACATATTTTAAGTGGATATTAGCAATTCATTATTTATTTCCTTTGCACAATATTTTACCTTGGCATTTTTAGCTTATTATAAATTATTAGTAGATGTTAATTTATTAAATATAATTTTTCCAGATATAGAAATATAAATTTATGTTTAATTTTAATTTTTGCAGAATTTTCAATTAATAAATAGTTGTGCATACTTATGACAATCAACATAACACTATAAGAACTGACCTGAAGTGGTTGTAGCAATAGCTGTTGAGAAGTTACCCAAAGATACTAGAAGAAAGCAAAGTAGATTCGATACTTGGGCTTATGATATAAATTTAATATAAAACATTGTTACAACTTAAGTCAAAACTGACCTGAAGTTGTTATAGCAATTGCTGTTGAGAGGTTACCCAATGATGCTAGAATCAAGCAAAGTTGATTTGATACTTGAATTTATGATTTAAATTCATTGTTAAAAATGGTTACAGTTTGAGTAGCATTTTATATGTCACTTGGGTTGTTGTGATCTGCTTTTGTTGCACCTATTATAGATATGCCATTAAGACTGACCTGAAGTTGCCAATGGACTGCAAAGATAAGTGGTATCATAATAATATAACATATTTTAATAAAATGTTATGTGTACTTTTTAATGTTTCATCCAATGTGGCAGGACCAGGGATACAGAACCCTCTTCTGACCTCCATGGTACTTGGCGTCAGCCCCGGCTGCAAAATGAATTTTAGGACAGCGAGGGATACACTGTAAACCCTATCCTGAAAAACCAAAATAATGATGATGTTGATGATGTAAATATAGCAATTAGTTGGCTCTTTTTATGTTTGTTTGTTGTTCATTTTTAACATGTTTATTCTGAAACTAAGAGTTTCAAACATATAAGCATTAATAAAAAACAAAGCATGTTTCTCATGAAATGATTTTGTCAAGCTTGATGACATTAATTTAATTTCTGGAACCCACATGGTAGAAAGAATATTTTTCTAGACTTGTATAAATGCACTATAGCAGGTACACACATGTACATGCACACTCCCACAAACATGAATATAAACATGTGCATACACATGCACTCATACACATGCATTCTCACAATAAAATCATAAATAAAATAAATAATAATATTATTAATGCTGACTTGAAGTTGTCATAGAACTGCTGGTTGTCAGCTTATCTGCAAAGATAATGATATTAAAATGATTATTATGTATTTTGGACTGGTTATAAGAACTTCATCATAATGTATCTTATGTATATTTTTTCATAAGAAAGTTTCAGCTTATTAGGACTTATTTATGTATCTGAGTCTAAAGAAAAACTTTTTATATTTTCTCTTAATATTTTGCAATTATTTTAGTTAAAGATAATTTTGCATATTTATGGGATTCAATATGGTGTTTTGATACATATCTACAAAGCAAAATGTTTAAATTAAATTAATGATGAAAGGGACAAATTTATCAGTTCTCATAGTTACTTTTCATTGATTTTCAAAATATTAAAATGAAGGTTTTTAGATTTTTACCTACTTTTTTTAAAAATAGGGGATGTTACTCAATAGCCATTAAGTAAGCACCAGGATTCATTAATTCATATGCCTGTAAACTAAAGGATTCTGAGCTTGGTACAACTGGGGTGTGCTTAAACCAGGAGATGAAACATCAAGAGAGAAATTTTTGTTTTCCAAGATTGATAGACCCTTTGTGACCCCGGGCATGTTTCTTTTTCTTTATTTAAAAAAAGATTTACTTGCCTTTATTTTATGTGTGTAGGTGTCTTGCCTGCATGTATATTGGTGCACCGGGTGTGGACGTGCGCAGTGCCCATGAAAGCCAGAAGGCATTGGATATCCTGGATTTGCAGTTATAGCTACAATGTATATGCTGAAACACAATTCCAATCTTCTGTCAGAACAGGAGGCACTTTATCCAGAGCTCTCTATTTTCCTATTTATTCTTGTATGTCCTTATGTCAGTATGAAAAAGGTGTTACTGCCCTAATGGGTTCTCTAGAAAATTAAATGTTGTAATTATTAGTTCAGGTATGTACTATCTAATACTTGTCTCAAATATTGTGGAAAGATTATGGTTAACATTAAAAGTGTTATCGTTATCATCTTGTGACAATTTCCATTTCTTAATGATGTGCAGATAATATTGACATTCAGTACAACTTTGGCAATATTTAGGGGAAGACTACTAATCATACAAACTTCAGAATGTTGATTTCAAAAAATTTATAAAACAATGTGCTTGGTAGATTTTGAAGTTAGCAGGATCACAATGAATTTTCAGCTTTCTGGTTGCTATTTTAATGCTTTTCCCATTTAAAATTAAGTTCATGTTTTAAGGTAACTAGTGTTGTAAAAAAAAGGGTTGATAATTTTTCTAAATTAACTCTTCCAATAGCGATGTTACCTTGACATGAGGAAGTTCTAAATATTATAAGCAATGATGAAAATTTAAATAAATGAGACAAAGTGTCAAGTATGAAGTGGATAGCTGAGCATGGCAGTATGGTTTTCTCTTTCAAGAAGTGTAATATTTAGTTTATTAATTATTGGTTTAATGTTTAATCACCATGGCCTCCTGACATGGGTTAATTTTGGAATTACACACGCATCATATAAAGTTTAAAATAAAGTCTTGAAATCAGAAATACCTGCCTTTGGCATAAGTAAATAGGTATTATTAATACTCTCAGCTTTACTACAAATAAATACTATGACTTTCATATTTTAAAATGAAGGCTAAACATCATGACAAAATGCATAAATAAAATATTTTTTCTAATGTTGTGAAATTTGATATCACTTAGTTGTGGGCAAGCAAAATGGCTTAGCCAGAAAAATACTCGTTATGTGAGCATGAGAAGCTGAGTTCAGATTCCCAGGACTCTTCTCAAAACCTCAGGTCTGGTTGTATATATATCTGGAATCCTAGAGATGGAGTGTAGTGAAAGACAGGTAGGACCCCAGATCTTGCTGTCCAGGCTGTCTGTCCTATATTCTCCTCTCAAAACATAAGGTTTAAATCACTGATAGAAGACAGAATTCTTGAACCTCAGTTCTCTACATGTTCACAAACATAACTGTGGATGCATAAATAAACATGAACACACACACACACACACACACACACACATGCTATAAATACAAAACACCTACCTGAAGTAGTTACAGGGAATGCTGTGGAGAAGTCACCCAAAGATGCTAGAAGAAAGTAAAGATATATAATATAATATAAATGCATGATAAAAACATTGAATACAGTTTGAATATTTCTTCAAAAGGTATCAAATCTTTTGCAGTCCAGTTTACTTGCTCTCATTTATTGATATTTGTTACACGACTATTATGGTTTTCAGTGACTGCCTGATCAGTTTATATAATTTGCCTAAGCTAAGTTTGCTTGGTTTTGTATTGGTTCAAGAAAAGTATCTAATTATTTATGCTATAAGTTACATGGAATAGTTTATATTCAACTAATATAACATTACATATGAGATCTTGCCTTTTCCAGGACTTATCATAACCAAGTTAAAATAAAATATATTTGAAAATTTATAAAATGTAAATATTAAACATAAATATCTAAAATTAAGCCTGGTGTTATACTTGCAGATGTGTTTTAGGACAGCTCAACAAATCAATTGTATCATAACTTTGATTTGAGAATGTTTTTAAGTCACTGATAAATAGGGTTTATGGTATGTCCAAGACAGACTGAAATAAACTTAAGAGGATATGATTTTCTTTAATCAGTATGTGATTTTGACCATAAATTTCATCTTCCATCTCATGCAAGTGTGTGGAATAATAAAGATTATTTTAGCATATCTGTCAAATAGTTCATCAAGGAGACTATCAACATGAACACATATTAAAGAGAAAATAATTTTTCTTAGGAAAATGATTTAAAAATCAATTATTATGTTCTAGTAATATAACTATTATGAGCAAACTTTTGTTTGATGACTAAGAAGAAAGGCAGTCTTCTCAAAATGCCCAGATCAGAGTCCTTCTTCTGTTGTAAATAAGATATGATAGGAAATTTACCAAAGTCCTCTGGATATTGTATTTTACTTTGTAAAATGGGAGTGGTGAAATGATGTTTTTGTTAGATTTGATTACAAAATGATTCAATGGGTAATGTATCTGGTGTAGTTACTGATGGTTTATGGTAATCTTCAGATTAACTTAATAAGAATCCAAACTACAGTGTGTGTGTTCCATAGAGTGCATTTCATGAAGCACAGCTTTAGTTGGGACACAGAGAAATTGAATCAACTTCTTGGCAAAATAATAATAATAATAATAATAAGGATTAAGCAGGGGTGGTGTAGGAGGGTCTTCTTTCTATGTATTGCTTTCATTGGTCAAATAAAGAAGCTGCCTTGGCCTTTTGATAGGGCAGAATTTAGGTAGGCATGGTAGACAGAATAGAATTCTGGGAGGAAGAAGGCAGTGTGGCAGACGCCATGGCTCTCCTCTCGGAGATGGACGCTGGTTAGACTAATGATAGTAAGCCACAGTCAGGTGCCGATAGACATTAATGGAGATGGGTTAAACAAACATGTAAGAGGTTAGAACTAATGGGCCAGGCAATGTTTAAATGAATATAGTTTCTGTGTAATTATTTTGGGGGCTAAGCTAGCTGGGTGGATGGGCACCGGGAACAGAGCCTGCTTCCACATTACAATACAGGGGAGTGACTGGAAATAGTGCTTCCCAAACCGACTCTGTCAAGAAAATTATACTATACCAAATGAGTCAAAGGCGCAAATCTACTATTACATATTTAAGCATAGTATGGGTCATACCCTTCTGCGTATGGAAAAGGAACTCTGTATTAAATGACTTTGCTCTTTTCCAGAGTATGAGAACTGATGGTGGTCACTCAGTTTGGCTCCACCTCTTCTGGTGTGCGTACTTAACTCTTGATGTTATTTTACATATGAGTGCCCTTACATTACAAAAATCTGAATTCTGAAATATTCTTAGCTTCAGTATTTAGAGATAAGGCATTGTGAAAATAGAAAAGTAGAGAAAATTACTATTGTCTATAACTAAACTAAACTACTTAAAAAACTCTTTGAACTAAAAAGAATGAAAAGGAATATAAAAAATAGAATAACCTTAGTATATGAATTAATTTTAATTGGTGCTATGATAAGCTAACCTATTGAAGGAAAGGTTTATTTAGTCTCATGGCTTCAGAGGTTTCAGGCCATGGTGACTAGCTCTATTGTTTCTGAATTAGTGATAAGGTCTTGCCATCACAATGGAGGAAAATGATTTAACATACAGCAGTGCTGAATGAATGCTAACGGATAGGAAGCAAAAAAGAAAGAATGTATTTTGTTAAGGATATTATGATACAAGTATTAAAGTAATAGTTCTCCATAAACAGAGTAGTATCCTACATTGTACCCTGGAACACAGAAACAGCATTTGAAGACAATCTGACAAATTTCCTAATAAAGAGATTAATCTTATTAGCTGCTCTAATTTGCTTTCATGTTTCTGGGATTAAATAACCTAACCCAAAGCAACTTGGAGAAGAAAGTGTTTATCAAACCTTTGTGTTCCTAGTCATCATTTAGGGAAATCAGGGCAAGAACTGTGGCAGGAACAGGAGCAGTGGAAAGTCTGTGTCCTTATTCCCTCTCATAATTTGGTCAGGGACATTACTTACACAGACCAGGCCCATCTTGCCAGGGATGGCATCAGTCACCTTAGGCTGATGTCTCTTATGTTAATTAGCAAGAAAATGTACAGCATATATTACCACAGTCCTATACAAAGGAGGCAGTTCCTCAACTGAGATAATTTTGCTACTCAGATATCTTAAACTGTAAACTGATAATAACTGTGACATTAAAAATGCTCAGACCGAGAAAGGCAAATATCATGTACACACTTATAAGTGGATTTTAGATATAAAGCAAAGAAAACCAGCCTACAAGTCACAATCCCAGAGAACCTAGACAACAATGAGGACCCTCAGAGAGACATACACAGATCTAATCTACATGTGAAGTAGAAAAAGACAAGATCTCCTCAGTAAATTGGGAGCATGGGGACCATGGGAGAGGGTTGAAGTGGAGGGGAGAGGCAGGGAGGGGAGCAGAGAAAAAACGTAGAGCTCAATAAAAGTCAATGAAAAATACATACATGCATATACACATATATGTATATCCTACAAAGCCACATAAAATGACCCACTTTCTCCAAAGATGCCCTATCTCCTAATAGCCCACTCAACAAGCAGCTCATTAATGAGCTAATTCACTGGTTAATTTAGCATTTTCCTGATCTAAGTACCTCTGAAACTTTGTCTGAATTGGAGACCATTTCTTCAATATGAAACTTTTAAGGGGAAACATCATATTTGAGCCTGAGAGATTCAGTAGACATATTGTCTGGATATTACTCTAAAATTAATTTATCATTTTGTGTGATGGTGTGTGCATGTGTTTTTGTGGACATGATGTCTGAGCAGGGGATGCTTGCAGAAGTTTGAAGGCAAGTTTTGGAGTCCTGTCTCTCTCAGTTTTAGTTTCGGGAGATTTAACTTGGGTTTTCAGTCTTGCACTGCTACCTACTGAGCCATCTCCCTGATCTCTGATGTTAGCTTTGACCCCCGTGGTTTACTCCTTTTGTGTATTCTTAGGAAAAAAAGTGTTTTGTCACTTTAAGAAGAAAGTTAACTTTTTCAATAGGAAATTAGATTGGATTAAATGTATTAATCCATCTATTGTCTTCTTTTCCATTACTAATTAGACATTTGTCCACTTGACTGTAATCTCATAACATCTGAAACTCAATCACAAATTCTCTAGTTTGACTTTCTAATGAATGACTCCAGAAAACTCAGAATACATTTGACCAGTAGATAGAATATGACAAGACTCACAAACATCTATGCCCACTGACATTTTCAGAAACTTTTTTATATTCGATAGGTTCCAAACTCCTCTCACTGATACTTCCCTTCAAATATTTCACTTTTCTCATGTAAATGTGTTACCTCAGGCGATGCGACATGCTCCTAAAGCCAAGGATGATTCTCTTGCCTCTTTCCTATATTGCTAGAATCTTAATTTCATAGCTTAATGATTCAAAGAAATCAAATAATGTTCACAGATACCTGTGATAGCAATGCTGTTCAAATCAATACGGAAAGTGACCAGTTGGCTGGATGTATTTGCTTCAATGCCTTGAATCAGTTCTTCTTTTACATTTTCATCTGATACCCACTGAGCAAAAAAAAGGTCAAAAATGACTATAACGCTGCCATTTCTGCAAAGAAAAAAATGACATAAGAATAAAACGTCAGGTATCTTCAAGTGATTTGTCTCAGTTCAGGCAAAATGTCTATGAAATTTGCTAGTTAGTTATCATGTCTGTGTCCTCATTACAACAGTGTAAAGCATTGTGTGCCTTGCTCTGTAATACCTTGCAAAGATTTCTTTTCTAAAATAAAGAAATGAAAACTCATATAATAGATATTGCAAGGTATTATCTTTAGTTTACAAAGGAAGGAAAGAGTAACTAAAACTTTCAATAAAGTCAGCCCAACATTGGAGCCAGTACTCAGTGTGGCACACAGGAACACAGGGCTATTCCTTAGTCTCCCGTGTCAAATTAAACTGTGTCGCACAGAGTTCTGTCTTTTTATTGTTTGAAGGAATGAAGTGTGTGAGCCTCCAATGTGTCTGGGGGATTCTTAGGTCAAGAGAAGTCTGATGTAATTTCATACTTGTTTCAAATAAACTGTACAAATTTAAGACTGCCTGATTCTAAGGCTCAGTAAACATTTGTATTTAGTTTTTGTTTTTCTTTTGCATAACCTAAATGCTTAAAATATGTCTTGATTTTGGGGCATAGAAAGAAAAGAAACATATCTGGAATTACTAGACACTTGGGATATTCTTTTAAGAAATTTCTTGCCCACAGAATCTGTTATAACAGAAGAATTCAACCTAGTGTCCTTAAGGAATATTCTTTCCCTTTATTTTAACTTCCTCTCTGTGTTTTGCATTTTAAATGGTATTTTCTTTTACATTGTGGGAACAGATTAAAAAGAAATGCATTTGGAAACAATAGAGACACTTGAGAGAATATGTTTTGTTTTCTTTCCCACCTTTCCCTTAACCTCATGTTTCCTCTTTAGCTTACAACCACACTGAAGAGAAAACTCAAGCTCTGATCTTCATTTTGCACTGACAGTTCTCAGGTTGAAGTTGACTTCTTTAGACAAACCAGAAAGAGTCAGCCCTGACATGGTTGGTGATGCTGATGTTCACTCAAAGACCTTAGGTGCTGATGCTAACACAAAGGCCCAGTAATGCAACCTTGGTGTCTCCAAGTTAATGAGCATCTCCAAAGAAGGCCTTTGTTAGTTGTGAGTGATGTCATTATCTACCTGTCCTGCTGGAACCAAGAGTAATAGGCTTTTTTTTTTATTTCATCATTATATACCAAGACCAGAAAGTCCCTGGAAGACCACAGTAGTTTATCATCTCACAGGACATGATGTCTTTTCTTAATACTTGTGTTAGTTTGAGGGTTCATAGCTCAGGAGGAATCATTCCTTTCCATGCTGGTGGGTTTTCATTATTTAAATGACCAAGATAATTTGTTATAATTATCCCATACTTCACTTCTATTAAATTAATTGTCTGTAAATGTGGGCAAGATTGACAGTCCAATTATTTTCTTAAATCACAGTAACCAAATCTTATTAGTGGGAGAGCACCTTGATAAGCATTCAGAGCTCCTGAGTGTACATATATAAGAAACTTCTGGTCTTTAGTAAGGATTCAATTATTCACAGACACTTTTTACAATCTGATCTTCAATACTTGTTACATTTTCAACATCAGCTGACCCTGACTTTTTTTAAACATATATTCAATATTTTATTTTTTATTGATGTGTATGTGTATTTGTGGCAGGAGTGTTGTGCTGTGTGCACATGAGTGCAGATGCGCCTGGAGGCCAGAAAAGGAAGTTGGATCCCTGGGGGGTTGTGAGTCACTTGGTGTGGATTCTAGGAACTGAATTCTGGTCCCATGCAAGAGCGAATGTTCTCCATTTGTAGGGAAAGAAGCCATCTTCTTTACCCATTTCTTACAACTGGACCCTTATCAATGGAATGTGAGAATACTGGCAAAAGACAACTATACTTTTATTTTGAACATAAAAGTACAGAGGAATACTGCTTTATTTGTTAGAATATATTTGCTCCTCCATAGAGTAGCCGGAATTTGAGGACCATTTCAGAGACATCTGGTGATCATTAGGGTAGCCACAGTTGAAAGTCACATTTATCATAATGGAGAATTCAAACACTGAATCTCTTATGTTATATATTGTCAATAAACCATTGACCTGACCTGCACAGAAACCAAGACTGTGAGATGTCAGAAAAACAAAACAGAACAAAACAAAACAACAACAAAAATACATCCACTTTTTAAAGTTTTGAGTAATTATATCCTTTGTTAATGAAAGTTACAAACAGATTAACTGGCATACAACCTTCAGGTTTCATCCCATTCTTACTGGAAAGGATGACTGAACTAGGTTTCTCTGATACTTCACACTGACCATTGTCTTCTCTGTAGTTATACAAACATTGACACCTAGAGCAAGAGTGTTAACTTTACGCAGGGATCTATGCCACACACACACAAACACACACATACAGACACACACACAAACACACATGCACGCACGCACATACGCACGCACGCATGCACACACACACAGACACACACACATACACACACACAAATACACAACAGATGTGATACCCATGTCTCTCTTTCTTAGAAGCACTTGTATAAAATTCCCACCACTGTACTTTTAACACTTTAGTGAACTATTCTTAAGGACTGGTAGACCATCTAAGACACAGGTAAATATATTTAATGTCTTGATTTATTGTCAGAATTACACATATGCACAGAGGGGAAAATAGCTAACCTAGATACTTGGAAGTTTTTGTAAGTCAAAAGAAAGAAAGGTGATTTGTTCCTCTATGCTTTCAATGTGTACAGTTTCCGTTTCCTCCCCCGCCACCTCCATTTCCCTTTCCTCATCCTCTCTTTTATCCTTCCCCATTTTATTTATATTTCCAGAATCTATCTCCTTTGCCAAACACGACTGACTGAGTATGGACTAAGAGCTGATAGGATTAAATATGGTTTAAAACAAAGCACAAGAGCTCAGAATCTTTTATCTATTCTCATCAGTTCTGCGGTTTTACTTTCTCTTGTGTTGCAGAAAAGATGATTTATATGGAAATGAAATCTGCATCTGCTCTATATATTTCTACACATTTAATTATTCAGAACCCTTGATTTTGTGTACTTTGAATCAAGCCATAGAAGACACAAGGTATTTTGGGCAGAAATGCAGTTCTGGAATTTTCCTTTACCATGTTATAACTAGCTGGAATAATTCACTCTCAAGCAAAAACATTTGTATGAAAGATGTGTCTTTTTAGTTTTGAATTATATATTGCGCTCAATAATTTATATCTGTGAGGATAAAAGTTCTATATTATAGATACACATTCAATTGTATCCTTTACAATTTATTTTCGTGTTCAGTATAAATGTTGAGATAAGATAGATATAAAGTAGAAATTAAAAAAATGATAAGTATAAATGTTCCATCTCATAAGCAGGGAGAAACTTATTTTTGGCAGTTTATCAATGATTTGTATGCATAAATTTAGATTTAATTTATTTATTAAGATAAATGAGAAAATCATTCCTATAAGAAAAAATAATGGCGGTTATCGTTTCAAAGAAACTGCTCTTAGTAGAGGAACTACATGGCCCTCCTCTGTTTGTCTTTCCCTCTCTCTCTTCATGTAATTTTAAAGTTAGATATATTGTATCATTGTGCAGAGGGATTGGATGTAATAGATCAAAATGCTTTTTATCTCATATTTTCCTTAATGATACTGATAACCTTTAGGTTTTCTGAATAAACACAGCTCTTTCCTGTGAGAACTTGGTGACTCATCTGTGTGCAAAGGGCAAACGTAAAGTGCACATGGCCACAGAGGGCAAAAAGCTCTTTATTAAAAGAGTCAACTGCTAATGCTCTGTGAATCAAAACATTTTTCAGTGTCCCCAAAAGAGAGAAAAACAACTTTTTCTCTTCATATTGGTTTTACACACACACACAGACACACACACACACACACACACTACCATTTCAGAGAGTGACAAAAATACGTGAAATTCTCATAAAATAAGATAAAATAGATTAATGACTAAGTTTGATATTCTTAGTGACATATTTTGTTGACACACTTGCCATGTGAGGTCACTGTAATTGCACTATTTTTAAAATATTGTTAACTATATATTTATAAAATGGATACTGTTATGTAGAAGAGAAATTAGTAATTTCTGTTCCTTGGTTATATTTATTTGTTTTTATATTTCAAATAAAAATTGAGATGCTTAAGTCTAATAATAATCTTGTCCTTTTTCCTATGAGTATAAGTATTTATTCATGATTATTTAAGATAATCTGAGACTGACAGGATGGCATTCAAGCTTGAGGACTGGACTTTGAATTCCCAACACCCATTTAAACACTAAGATGGCATTTACCTTGTAAGTTTAATACCAACAATAAAGAGGAAGAGGTGGGACACACCGAAAGCAGGTTGGCTAGCTAGTTTAGGTGAGTGGATGAACTTTGTGTTCAAATGAAATATTATGCATTAACACACACACTCAGGCGCGTGCACACATATACATGAGATAAAATTAAATGGCTGAGAATGTCTCCATGTTCTCTTTCCACATCCCATATCCCCCTTTTTCAGGTTACCAATTCAAAGAAAGTGGCAAGATTTTGACCTGCCTTCTTCCCATTAATTTTATTTGACCTAATGCCATTTTTTTCAGGCATTTTTTTTGACTTTTAGTCTCAAGAACAGAGGATTCTGGGCTAGAATAAGTGGTCTGTGGTTAAAAGTACTTTTACTCTTGCAGAGGACCGGGATTAGGTTTCAAGCAGTCATATGATTCTTTAAAATAATACATCACTTCCCAAGGTCTTCTACTGACCTCTGTAGTCAGACCCTACTGTCTAATAAGGAGAAAAGCAAGCAATTCCATTACATATTGAGGTGGTGTTTTGTTTGATACACAAAGTTCTGAATGAGCTGGGGAGAAAAGTGCTCATTATGAAAAGAGTGTGGGTTAAGCATCAGTGGACATGTGACATGGATTGGTACTTAGCAGTCTCTAAGATAGAAAGGAAGGACACTAAGGAGAAAAAATGGGAGTTCATTTGAAGCAAACTACACAGAAGAATGAAAGATGGTTGTATGGGGGAATATGCATAATGTGCTAGATCAGCACAGATGCTAAAACAGAGTAGGAAGGACTTATGAAATTCAAATGAGTGCCTGAGACAGTATATAGGAACACACCTGAATTTTGAGTGGCAATGTTAGAGAGTCATCAGTATCCGAAGACCCAAGGTATGAGTCGGCAGCTAAAATCAGTGTCTAAGATGTCCTACTACAGACACAACAGTAGATGAGAATGCATAAAACCTGCATTGGGCTGAGGGGAACAAAGCTTCTTTCTAGTAACTGAAATTAGCAAAAAAAAAAGGACATGTTGCTAGCAATGATTTCTTAATGAAAGATTTTATTTTGTGCATAGCAACCTTAAACATAGATTCCTAGTCTTTGGGAGAATCAGTTTTAAGTAGCACAAATAATTTCAATTTGTAGAAATTGAAAAAACTTCCTTCTGAATTTCTTAACATAACTCAGACAAAGCATTCAGTCCAAAGTTAGGTGAAGTTATCTTAAATCTTTTATATTTCCTGGGACCATTATGCAGTGTATTTGCATAATTTAGTATGAATTGTAACTTAATAACATTAGGCATTTCTTGATGTTGATATATCTTGTTAATAAGTTTCACTTTCTTGAAACATGTAACTGTGGTATAATTACACAATGCAGTACTACTTAGTGGTAAAAAACAAAGAAGACTTGAAATTTGAATGCAAATGGATTGAACTAGAAAAACCATCCTGAGTGAGGTAACTCAGATCCAGATATACAAACATGGTTTGTGTCATAAGTGGATATTAGACATAAAGCAAAGGACAACCAGCCTATATTCTCCAATTCCAGAGAAGCTAGGTAACAAGAAACCCTAAGAAAGACACACGTGGATCCCCGTGGGAAGGGGAAGCAGACTAGACCTCCTGAGAAAATTATGGGGGGGAGGGAAGGTGTCAGGGGAGGAGATGAAGGGAAGGAGGATGGGAGAAAGGGAGGTAGGAGGAGAGCATGAGGGAATGGGATGATCAAGAATGGGGAAGGACAGTGAGGGAGAGAAAGGAAAGAGATAGCTTGATTGAGGGAGCCATTAAAGGGCTGTTGAGAAACATAGCACTGGGGAAAACCCTAGGAATCTTCAAGGATGACTCCAGCTAAGACTCTAAGAAACAGTGGAGAGGTCATCATCTCTTTCAAAGCATGAATTTGCTTCACAGAATAGTTGAGACATCACTGACTAAGCTGAAGATCATTTGGGAAAGACAAGAGAAATGCTGTTTCTCAGAGATAACAGACAGTCAAGATTCTCATCAGATTGAAGACATAATTATAAATTATTCAGTAGAATATAACATGACAGTGATGTGTCATTCTGAGAAGGAAATAAAAGGAAAAGGAAATAATGGCGGTGATTTGTATTATAACAGAAGACACTTAAGTCTCCATCTATGGCACTATCCTCACCCCACACCTGTCTGTAGTAGTGTTTTACACAAAAATTATCTATAGACAACAGAAGTGACCTTTTGATACCTATTTTTCCATGCAAATTGCTTTCACTTTATTTCCCCCAATTTTAGAAAATTAAAAGTCTTTCTTCTTTTTTTTCTATTTCATATACAAAAGGTATTGCTCAATCAACTACATTTGTATTTGAATTTTCTGGTTTCTGAGTAGATTACTCCTTTACCTTTTCCTTTAAATTTTACAGATTATCATTAGCAGTACAATCTTTGCTAATTACACTGTTTATGAGTATCTCTGATTCAAAGTCCCTTTTGTCATCCCAGTTTATAAATTATTAGATTCACTGTGACGTAAGCAGGACAACAGGTCAGAGAGTCCTGGACTTTTCTTTGCAGACAATGATTCAACAGAGACACATAATACACTATCTGAAGAAAGACTAGCTTTTAAGAGGTTGAATCTCATATTAAATGTTCTTATAGGAAATGCTATATCTATGTATGTAGTGTAGCTTAACATACCCACTCTCGAATATATACTCTAGACTGAGGTATTAATAGTAAAATTATATATTATTCTATTAATCTGAGACTCATTAATTTATTGAATATTGTAATTATGAGTATTTAGTATGTGTGCATACGTGTGTGTGTGTGTGTGTGTGTGTGTGTGTGTGTGTGCATACATGTGCACACATGCCCACAGAGGCCAGAAGGGAGTAGGGGATACTACAATCACAGCATTTTTTCTCTAGGTAAAAATGTTAACATATCTCCTCTCCTTTGTGATTTACAATATGAACAAACTAGGTGACATATTATTTTACTAATAACTAAGAAGCTTCTTTCACATGTTCTTAACAAATTAAGCACTATATCTCCATGTACATATATTAAATTTTAATTCTACACATATCTGTACAATTTTACCATTGTAAGAGAAACACATTAATATATAAATTATCAAATATTACTATTATCTCTTACTAAAAATGAATTTTTTTACTATAAAACATTTCCAAATCCTCA
Organism: Bramus lutescens; assembly: GCA_001685075.1. Classification (NCBI taxonomy): domain Eukaryota; kingdom Metazoa; phylum Chordata; class Mammalia; order Rodentia; family Cricetidae; genus Bramus; species Bramus lutescens. The sequence continues at coordinate 155,580 of LOEQ01002491.1, forward strand.
CAAAATGTTGAAAATGTTTATTATTTCCTACATGTAATAACACTACACATTTGAGAAGAGTGTTGTCTGGGTGGTGGTGGCTCTTTAATTCTCACACTCAGGAGGCAGAGGCAGGTGACTCTCTGTGAATTTGAGGCCAGCCTGGTCTACAGATCCAGTTCCAGGAAAGCAAGATCTATTACACAGAGAAACCCTGTCTCAAAAAAACCAAAATAAGAAATAAAGAGAGAGAAAGAGAAGAGTGTTGGCTGGGATCAATGTTCTAAAAGCAGAATGGTTTCTAGTATACTCACTCAAATTGGAAAACGCTTGATTTCTTATATTCATTCTTCAGATTACTTGATTCATAAATCTGATCTACCTGAAAATATGAGAAATGTATTAAATTGATAATTTATTTCTTATCAACTTTTTTATCAACAGAATATAGGTAATCCATTTGTTTAGAACTGAGCAAGTCTTGTTCATGGTGGGGTATTTCATACAGTTATGAATCCTGAAGATGGCATGCATTTACTGATATTTTCTGAGTAAAAAACATGCACTATGTATCATTTGAAAAGAAGTTAATAAAATTGATTATGAGATTTTAAAGCAGCTGTGGAGAGACAGCCCCCTACCATTTGCTGAAGGTCAAAAGCAAGAACTTTGAAATCCGCTGAGAGTCTGTCTTGTAAATTAGGGTTATATGTCACTCCAGATGTTATTTTAAATGTCCCTCTGACTTCATGACTTTTTCCAAGGGCTGCATCTAGGTGAATTAATAAGAAATAAAGCTCCTGGTTATGAATAGAAGAGAACATTGCATCCTGGTTTATGATATAGAGGCAACAAGACTTATTTGATATACTTTCCCTGTAATTATTTAATTCTTGCTTTTCTTTGCGGTCCTCTTTCAAAACCAGCTACACCCTCTCCTTTTTTATTTTTACATATCTGGTTGCTTTAAAAGACTGAAAATATAGGCTTATTTTCTCTCCCATTGTTCGTTCCTCCTTTCTTTGAAGTCAAGTCATACAGTATTTTTTTCTTTTTTCATTTTCTTTTCAAATTGAGATTCTTGTTGGAAGTCACAGGGCATAATCATACTTTACCAATTATGGGAAGTGAATCAGGAAAGCATAGTGAGAAGCGGACCATTAAAAGTTGTGTAGCTGCTGTTAGATGTTTCTTGGACCCCAAGCCTCCAGTACACTGCCGGCTTGCTGCATGTGGATTTCTGTGAAGATTTCAGTCCATGTGTAACTTTGAAACACGGCTTTGAAGCCACTTCTGACATCCTAGTAATTATAAATTTGGCATGTTTGACATTTGACATTAGACAGAACCTATCTTCATTGGAGAAGTTATTGAGAATAATGTAGAAAATACAGTCTCAGGGGGCTGGAGAGGTGGCTCAGAGGTTAATAGCATTGCCTGCTCTTCCAAAGGTCCTGAGTTCAATTC
>LOEQ01002491.1:157085-170350 GCA_001685075.1 Bramus lutescens
TGTAATGGGGTCTGGTACCCTCTTCTGGCCTGCAGGCATACACCCAGACAGAATGTTGTATACATAATAAATAAATAAATAAATATTTTGAAAAAAGAAAATACAGTCTCAGTGAGGAAATGATGTAAGATAAGGTGAGCAAATTAAATAGTCTTTCTATCTGAATATTTTCTTTGATAGATGAATGATAAAATCATTAGCCAGTACAAAAATAACATTAAATAATTCTCACAATGGTGTTATATGAGAAGTTATTTTTACTTTTCTACAACAGGGAAATGGAGGCTTAGAAAGACATAATTTCCTAAGAGAGTAAAGATGAACAATGAAGGGAGTGAAATTTAAATATATGTTTGACTAACTATAACTCCAAAACTCTCTTAAACACATAATTTTCCTGTCCAGAAAAATATTAAAGCTAATATCTTAAATGATAAACTTAACATTTCACTTAAACAATTATGTACTTACTGTTATTCATGTAATTCCTATTTTGTGAACAAATTAAATTACATTTAAAACTTCCCACTTAAATACAAAAAATGGCAAAAGAGTTAAGAGATGTCTGGTGGGAGGAAGCTCAGAGACCTTTATTAGCATGTCTGTGTAGAGAACTGAACTGCATTCTAGACATTAGAAAGTTTATGGAGAAACCAGCCATCTGAATAAAGAATATAATCCAGTTAATATTATTACAGCAATGTTAATTTTGTAGTAGAGAATTTGTATGCATTAACAGAAAATAGCAAGTTTGATGAAAGCTATATAAGCGTTCTATATAATTTTTGCAGCATTTTAAAATTGTACACATACACACATATATGTGCACATAATAATAATCAATTAAAGAGGCCATTAAATTGAGAGTTGGGACTAGAGAAGGTTTCAAAGGAGGGCATCTGGGGTAGGCTTGAGGGAGGAAGTAGAGGATGAACGTGATATAAATCTATTTCAATTAAAAGTGTTAAAACTTTACAATATTTTTATAAATACAAAAACTGAATAACTATAATTCATTTGATTTCCTCTAAAGTTTTATTATTAAAGTCAAATTTCTGTTTATTCTGAGTTATTCCTTATTACATTGCATCAACATTTACAAATAATGTTCCTATTAGATAAAGAATAAATGACATATCCTTTATGAACTCAAAAAATTCCAGTAGACAGCAAAATTATTATTTTTTTAGTTATTTGAAGTATATAAATAATCCTAAAACCTCCACTTTTAAAAACTCTAAGTGAAACTTGTGTATTGCTCATTCTAAACACTTACAGATATTGTTTGGCCTAAAGGCAGATTCCTTCTAGATGGTTATATTTAAATTATTAGAGATTATATTAAAATTATTTCTACAATACTACAAAAATTTTTATTATGTTCAAATTTAAACATTGATCTGTCAGGGAAAATAGCTTATCCAAAAATACATGTTATTAAAACTATGACAATTCATAAGAAATTTCTCATGTTTATGACTTTTTAAAATTAATTTTCCCACATACAATTCATTATTTTAAAACACAAATTAAATAGTATCAAATATCCAGGCTATTGTGATGATTTTGACTTATTTATTTATCTTATAAGTGAATAGGTGGTAATTAGGAGTAAACTCTTAGAATTGGAGTTCAGTTTGGGATCTGATGTCTTCTATGTCCCAAATGTTGCTAATTTAAGCAAGGTAGTTCTCAAGTTCCTTGTCCCAGATTCATACATAACCTGTAAGGTGAGACGTGAATACCAATGAGGCCAAAGATACATTTGAATATCTTTGAAAGTTTTGGCTCACATTAGCATAGTTCTACACAATAATGTTTTAATTTCTTTCTTTTTTCTTATCATATTACTTCTCAAGTAGAATGAAATTTTATAGGCCTATATTTATGTATTTATGTTTAATTTGTTCAGTCAAACTTATTAGCAACATTTTAGACCAAAAATAGATAAAAATGTAATTTTATATAAACGGATAATAGTACTCATTTACTCTTCACGTGTATAAGCTTGTATAGTCCATGATGTTCTAATATGCAAAACTACTGTATTATATTCTAAAAAAAACAAACTGAACATTATTTTGCAAAAAATGTAAAACATTTTATTCACAAATTTGAATCTGAGATTATAGGAAATGGTATAGCAACTGATTTTTCTTAATATTCTGTGAAGTAAAATGTCCAAAACCACTTAAATGAAACAAAAAAAATATCTTGCGGTACGGTCAAAGTAATGAATAAATTACAGCAAAGGTTGACTTAGAGCATGTTTCTTTTTTAAGTGTCCGACTTACCTGTTTCTGATTCCTCGATTGCCAGCCAGGACACTGCAGTTAACCCAGCACAGAGGGCCATAAGAATAATGAAGAGAACTGAGAGCCCCGCCTCAAAAGAGCTGAGAGAATTACGTCCTGCGGCCACATTTCTGTCTGACTTCATTTTTTTTTGAAGGATGGATAATTTAGGAATTATGAGAGGCAAAAATGATACTTTAATACTAACTGTAGAGTAAAATCTCTCAAGTTCCTAAGGATGTTAAAGTCACCAACCATCCAAGCTAACATTGAGAGTCTTCAGTGCCAATGTGCTGTGTGTGTCCCTCTGGAAATGGTATGTCTCCATACATTCAACATCTTTAAAAGGGGCAGTTAATATTTAAGAAGATACAGTGAGTCCAGATGTCTAGAGCTGTAAATTGTAATCACGTGAACAGGCCATTTGCCAGGGTAAGAACAATGAAATGCATGCCATAAACAAAAAAATTGACCCTTAATCTCATTGAGAACGATTAAAGACCTGAAAATGATAAACAAATTGGCCATTAGGGAAATGCACTTGATATTTGCATAAGTGTTCCTAACAGATCAACCTTCTGCCCTGTGATTCAGGTCACAATTATAAGTATTCCTCTGTAGGGAGGTAAAAACTTCCAAACTACAACACACATAGATATATAGCATAATTGTATAGCACCTTATTCTAGTCCTCTATTACTCCTTTCTTACTTCCCTATTTCTCTTGTGTGTATGCATGTGTGCCTAGATACACTATTGAAATAAACAGAAGTCTTGTGAATTTTATGATGCCACACTTGAAGTTATGCAATGTAAAGCAGTATTGATTTTAAAGGAAAGTTCACTTAGGTATCATATGGCTACTGTACATGATGTAAGCAATTATCAGTATCTGGGATTAATCACCCTAATAAAAACAGACTGTTGGTTTCTATTTTAAGAAAATATGCTAGGCAGAGGAGACTTTGTTCATTTATTGGTGTACTTTATAATTTTTTTAAGACAGTGTTTCTCTGTGAAACAATCCTGACAATCCTGGATGTCCTCAAACTCCCTTTGTAGACCAGGCCGGCCTCAAACTCACAGAGATCCACCTGGCTCTGCCTCCTAGGTTCTGGGATTAATGGTGTGCACCACCAAGACAAGCCCATACTTTACCATCTTAAATACACCAATATAACAAGAGAACCTGTTAAGAAGTCCTTAGATGTAACTGTAGACCTGTGCTTTCTGGAAAAGTGAATTTTTTTATATAATTAAATTGGAGTGTGCAGTTAGAACTTTCTTAACTTTCATGGTAATGAATCCAGGATATAAATCAACCAATCAATTATCCAATCAATCAATTGCATCTAATCTATTTTGGGCTAAATCATATACTTTTTATTCTGCTAGGTAATATTGAGCTCATGAGCACTTTTACAAGTGTAGAAATAACACATAAAACTTAAAATTGAAAATCCAAAGGTATGTATTTAGGTTCAGAAGTAATATAAAAGTTCAGATTTGGAATCCTGCCTCTCATACTGGGTCACCTTGCCCAGTGTTAACACATGGTGTCTTACTGCAAATTAATATGCCAGGTACTTGTTGATATCCCTGGGATTCCTGCACTTTCCTGAACAGAAACAGATAAGGAGTAAATTGGACGGTGGGAACAGTGGGTGGGAGGTGATGAGGAGGAATTGGGAGAAAAGGAGGGAAGGTAAACAATAAGAGAAGAAAAATTCCTTTCANATATATAGCTTAGTGTGTCTAAATAAGTATGTGGAAGAATATCTTGTTAAAGACAATAACTTATGAAGGACAGTGTGACATTAAACAAGTGGATGTGAGAAGTCTTAAAATGTACAAAGCAAACTATTAAAATAAAATCAGAGCTGTCCTATCAGGTAACAGAACTCACTTCAGAGTTGTAATGATGGGAATATAGTATCAGTGAAGGATGAGAAATTCAGCTCAGCACAGAACAAAGAGCCTAGAAACAACTTGATTTGTGCATGGAAAACATCGTAGATTAAACATACTGTTATTGTTAATACATGAAGAAAAATCACTATTCAAAGAATGGGGGTGAGTTGATTTCTTATCTATCAGCAAAAATAAATAAAACTAGATCATTTTCTCACAGCCTTAGGATGAATAAATTCAAGGCAAAGTAGATACACATAAGAACTACATATAAATTTAGAAGAAAAATGCAGTGTTTTTTGACAATTTCAATTGAGTTTTAAATAATAGCATAAAACAAGGAGAATTATACTGATAAATTTACCCAACAGTAACTCAAAAATTCATAAAGAAACCAAAACCAAAGTCAAAACCAGAGAACTCATTGTGAGAATATCTTTCTGTGTCTGTTTGTAACACAATGTAAATCAGACCACTGTTTTAATATAAATAGTTGGGAAACAGTTCCCAGAAAATCCAGTAGAGCAATGATGAAATTAAAAATTGTACACATAAAATAAAGCCAGTGCTGTCTGGGTGTGATCACATCTTAGGCACCAGGAAGGTATCTTGCCAGTACCTGCGGGAGCCAAGAAGAGCAGGTTCAAAGGTCTCCCAGTTACTGTGGGCAAGCAGGATCATTAGTCAATACACATTCATGCTCACTGTGGGAGAGAGACTCCAGACTACTTTCCTTCTGGCATGTTCAGTTTGTGCTGCCTAAGAGATGGTGCAGGAATTTATGAGACGATATATTCAGCAGATGGGAGTGAAAGAAAATTCATGTGGGTGGAGGCTTTATACAATGCCTAAAAATATTCAAAATATTTATAGACAGAAAAGATAGAATTTGGAAGAAAAGGAAGAGGAGCAGAAAGGGAGAAGGTGGGTATATAGGTCAGTATGTAGTAAATATGCTCAAAGTATGTGATGCATTTGCTCAAAAACAGCCCTGTGGAATTCTTAGTTTTGTACAAGTATATACAATAAAAAATAAAAACAGTGGGGAGATTTTTAAAAAGAATTTCTAATTTTTTCAGTTAGTACAGATAGCAAGAAATTAACAAAAATTTAACACAATAATAAAAACAAAACTACCTCAACACCACCAAAAACAAGCAAAATGAAGAAGAAAAGTGCAGATAAATAAAGAAAAATTGTATCTGTAGGTACAGAAATCTAATTAATATAAGAAATTGACCAAAAATATTAAAAATATGGGCACTACAAAAAAGTGGCATTCCTTGCTTGTTAGAGGAAAATTCCTGTCTTCCAATTGCAATATTGCAGTCTTATCTCCAGCTTTGAGGAAGGTCATCTTCTGTGGCCTGTTCTTTTTTTTTTCTACCACCATTACCTGGGGTCTATGCACCACCCAATAAGCAGAAGCAGATATCAATATCAAGGACTACAGTTATCCAAACTGAGGAAAAACTGTAAGTTAAAATGTAAAATTTTATACAGAAGCCTCAGAGGTAAGTATCACCAACAGAATATGATATGAAAGAGAATCTTGGGCATTGGAGACAAAATAGGAGAAATGACTATGTCCATCAAATGAAGTGTTAAATCTCAGAAAAATCATAGCACAAAACTTTCTGGAAATCTGTGACACTTTGAAAAGACCAATAATTCAAAAGGCTATTAAGAATAGGAATAGAGGAAGAAGAAACACGGGTCAAAGGTACAAAAAATAATTTCAACAAAATCACAGAAGAAAATGTTTCTATACTTCAGCAGGAAGTGCCTATCAAATTGCAAGAAGCATACAGAAAACCAAACAGAAAAGAAACCACATAGCACATGATGATCAAAACATTAAGTGCACAGAACAAAGAGAATTTATGAGCTGCAAGAGAAAACGACCAAATGACATTCTTGAACACAAAGCAAGTCTCCACAGATAAAAGAAAGTTGAAATAACACCCTGCATCCTATCTGGAAACCAAGGATTAAACCCGGAATTTAACAACAGAAAGAACAGAAAGCTTACAAACTCATGGAAACAGAACAACTTACCACTGAATGAAAAATGGACCTAGGAAAGAAATTAAGAATGTTCAAAAATTGAAGAAAAACAAAAACAACATAACCAAACTTGTGGGACATAATGAAGGATTCTCTAAGTAAGAAAGTTTATGACAGTAAGTTCCTACATTTAAAAAAAATGGAGAGATATCATACTAGTAACATAACAACACACCGAAAAGCTCTAGAACATAAAAGAAGTAACACCCAAAAGGAGTAGAAGGCAAGAAATAATCCAGACTGAGATCAATAAAATAGAAACAACAAACAACCAGTGAAACATTACAAAGAATCAATGAAACAAATACTTGGGTTTTATTTCATTTGAGGAAAATCGGTAAGATTGACAATCCTTTAGTCAAATTAAGTGAAAAGCATTGAAAGAAGATTCAAATTAATAAGCTTAGCGACGAAAAGTGGGACATAACAACAGGAATCAAGCAAATCTATAGAATCCTAAGGACATATTTCAAAAGAGAATATTAGAAATATCTACAGGTTCTTCATCCTTCAAGAGTTTTAATTTGCATTTCTGCCTTGCAATTACCAGGAAGCTCTTGAGAAAAAGGAATCTGTACAATGCTTTTGATAGGATATCCATTTTTATTATATTAATCCTACTGGTCTATGAGCATGGGAGATCTTTCCATTTTCAGATATCCTCTTCAATGTCTTAAACGTTTTATCATACAAGTCTTTCACTTGCTTGATTAACATTCCTCCCAAATATTCTGTGTGCATTATTTAGAATGAATTAGAGTTAGAATATAGGAAATGACAACCTCTGTGGTTTTCTATCCTATTTACAGACAGCGGCAATAGACATTGGTTAACTGAGTCCTGTAGTCCTGCATTYTCGCAACTGCCTTTTCCTCAGATGTCAATCAATGTATGAATGAGTAAAAAAAAAAGTGGTACATTTACACATGGAATATTACTCAGTTGTTAAAAAATGAAATTTCAGGTAAATGAATGTAGGTAGAAAAAGTCATCCTGAATGAGGCAACCCAGATTAGAAAAACAAATAAGAAATATATTCACATATATACACTTTCTATTAATTCTTTGATGGCCATATGACCTCAGAGGTTACTTAGAGGGTATTGGACTATGGAGGAGACATGGATCTACCTAGGAAGAAGAAATAGAATAAGTAGTTATGGATGGTCAAGGAAGGGTGTCACTGAATTGGGAATACCAAACAAGGAGAAAAATGGAAGAGGGAATTGTGAGGAGGAATAAGGGAAGGGACAGCTAAAACTAAGGGACATTTGATGCATTATATGGAAGCCTTATACAGTATAAGCTTCCTAAAATATGCACACATATGAAGATGAGGAGAAAGGTCCTCAAGTGAACATTTCTCATTGTCAAATAAAACATCTAGTCCTGGGAACGGGTTACATCTAATTGAGCTGTTCACCAAAGGGACACACCTGAACCTCAACCAATCCAGGGTATTGGTGACTCTCCACAAACTGACAACAAGGCCCCGTTGCTTAAAACAATAGTCAAATAACTCACTGAATATGGATGAATGAAGGTGGTAGCTACTTAGAGCCTTCACTCTCATGGACTAGTGCTCATAGTATTTGAAGGTACTCTGTATGCTACCAAAGAAGAAAGGCGTCTTAGTTAAATTTTCCATTGTAACAAAACACCATGACCAAAAAAGCAAGTTGGGGAGGAAAGGATATATTTGGCTTACACTTTCATATTGCTGTTCATCATTGAAGGAAGTCAGGACAGGAACTCAAGCAGGGCAGGAACCTGGAGACAGGAGCTGACACAGAGGCTGTGGAGGAATCCTGCTTGCTGGCTTCCTTTTGAAGGCTTGCTCAGCCCACCTTCTAGTAGCACTAGGTACCAGTAGCCCAGGGATGGCACCACCTGCCATGGGCTGAGCATTCTTCCATTAATCACTAAATGAGAAAATACATTCAGTTGTATCTCATTAAGGCATTTCCTCAACTGAGGCTCCTTCTTTTGACAACTGCAGCTTGTATTAGTTGACACACAAAAACCAGACAACACAAAACATCAGTTTAGCTATAAACCCTTCCATCTATGAGAGTGAGGGATCTGCCTACAAGATACACTGGTATAATGTTGGCACAACGTTTGTGGGTGTTATAAACCAATTTCTGATTTGTGTTAAGGCCCACTTCATGAGTTGGAACCCATACCTCCCACTGTTTGGGTGGCTCAGAATCTGAAAACACACACACACACACACACACACACACATCACCACCACCACCAACAACAACAACAAACACACACACATACAAAGTACAGCAAAACAAATGAACATAATAATAAAACTTACTGGCATCTTTGGAAGATTTTTTTACCTCATAATGTTTTCAGGGCTTTATTCATTTTTCTTTTTCTCCCTTATAGGTTATCAGCATATATATTATGGCTCCAGTTTGGTTTTTTAAAGGGATCCCTGTGTGTGCTAACATGTGTGTCTCTGCCTTTATATGTGCTCCATGTGCTTTTTCTTTGGCTCTTTTCCTTGTTGGCTTGTTTCATCATATTCAGATTTGGTTTTTTTAATTTATCTTATCTAATTTTGTTATTATCCCTTAGATGCCAGTTTTCTAAGGAAAGAAAGGTTGTGGTGCCAAGTGGGAGAGGAGAAGAGAGATAACTATGAGAAATAGGGAAAGGAAAAACCATAACCAGAATACATTTTATGAAAAAAGTTTATTTTCAATAAAAGAACAAATTACTTTAAGTTTTTTTCATTTGGGGGGCTGGAGAGAGGGCTCAGCAGGTAAGAGCTGTGCTTGAATATGTTATGGCTCAGGTTCCAGCACCCAGAGGCAGACTTACAAACTGCAATCCCAGGCTTTCAGTGCATTGTCTAGGCTCCTTTGGCATTTTGTGTACTTGCTACCCTTACATATGTGCAGGCAAAACACTCAAATATGCAAATGAATATAAATCTTTAAAAACCTTTGAAATTTATTTTCCTTTCTGTGCAGGTGTGTGCACATGTGTACACGTGCCCATAGAGACCATTGGAAGAGAGCATTAAATCTTCTGTAGCTGTTATTACAGAGGCTGTGAGCATTCAGACTTGGGTCCTGGGGAACCTGTCTCCTTTGTTCAGAGTTCTTACTGAACTGCTGAGACATCTCTCCCACCCATAGGTCTTTTATCCTTGTTTTTTGATAAATTGTATACATATACTTTTTTGGTCTCTTTGCTTGTATTTCTGTTTGTATTTCCTTTCATGATGAGCTTTTTACCAGGTTATAACTAGATTTTTGCAGTTTTGTAGATTATGAATTAAGTATTCTGTGCTTCACATTCAACTTCATATTAACCAAATGCCTATCCAAATGCAATGTCTGGCTTAAATATCTAAAGATGATATTAATTTTATTTGACTAAATGTAAAAATTAATTTGTGTTCCATATCTAAGTTTCATACCTTAAATTGCCATAGTATTCACTTAATCAACAGTTTTGAAGACACTACAACATCCCATGTGTGGCAGAATATAGTTTTACAAATGGATTCTGGAAAACTAAACTATGTTGCAATATCTTGTGCCTACTGTAGTCTCGTTAAACCATAGCGGTGTTCATTTTTTACATTCTGTTTAGGAGTTAGTCCTGCCCCTTAAATATGCTGTAGGCAGAAGACACTCTGTGAGTGTCAAAGCACACTCAGTTGGTTAGAGATGTGGTTGCTATTCAATAGAGAAATGTGCAGAAGCCCTAGATAAGTTGATGCAAGACTGTCTCTACAGAGCCTCTGACCTTTAATGTTTGACTGGGGATCTTCAGTAAAACTCTGTGCTTCCAATTTTTCATCGGGAGGACAAAGTTATTGATTTTCAAAATCCCTTTCATTTTGAAATTTCATGACTTTGACTTTATAATTTTTATGGTTCTTCCAAACGACAGTATATTATTCGTTTGTCTTCACATTTAAAAGGAAAGCAAATGGATCAGATATTCACTTGAAACTCATCTGTGTGAGATGATGTCTTTTAAAACAAGTTCTGAAGATCTTTCCCCTCCTCTCTCCCCTGACCTTTCTTCTCTCATTGTATTGCCTTTCATCCCTCTTCTCCCATCTGACAGCAGTGAGATCATATTTGCTTTCTTTTTGCTGATGCAAATTCTTCTTCCCAACTCTTCTAGGCTTTGTGCAGGCTCCACATGTGGTGGCTACTTGCCTTGTCACATGAAAGTCACTCTCACCAAGCCTATCTCCCTAATCGACTTTTATCTGTAAAGTGGATTATAAAAGTTTTGAATAAAGGGTATTGTACCGGAACACACTGAACTGCATAGCACTGCACTTAACTGTTCTGAAGGAAAGAACTCTATTCAGGGAAGTATTCAAAATTAGACGTGCATTTCAGGAAAGAAAAAGGAATGAGGCTGAGAGAGATTGGTTCTTCCTGGCAGGGGTTACCACACTTTTCATAGCATCTTAGTTGGTTAGTAGGGAACTTTGAAAAAATATCAGCAGGTTCTTTCCTGTCAACTGCTAGTTTAGGTCATTTTCAAAGCAGTCCCCTGTGTATCCAGGATCCTAACCAATTCTCAACCCCATGATTTTACATTGTTGTGCTAGCCGCATCTGTAGCTCAGGCAGGGTTTACCTTCTCACCATGCTCCTTTTTTAACTTTAATCATCTTATTGCCTGGAGGTCAACGGATTTTTTTGATATTGAAAAAGAGTGAGCCTACTTGTCAAGTTTTCTCAGCGTTCTATTTCTCTAATTGCCCTGCTATCATCCCCAAACGGTGACATTCAGTTTTACTTTTTCATAGAACAACTTTTCTATATTATCTTGCTAAGTTTTCAGTCTTTCATTAAAAAAAGCCCGAGAGCTTACCTGTTTTTTCCTTCTTCCATAATAAAAGAACAATGTTAAAAAAGAAAAAAAAAACAGTGTTAGAGATAATTAAGGCACCATTTAGTTAAGAAAACAAGTTTTCTGTTCTTATTTACATCCCAAAACTCTCAAATAAGTTTTCAAACTAAATATTTTTATATACCACTGAAATAAGTTCACTGGAGATTAGAATTATGTTATAGATTAGTTTGCATTGGGTTAATACATAGTTTTATTAGAATATTATTCACTTATATTTCCATGGTTTTACATAGGTATTATTTACTTACCGTTATGCCAGCTCATAGAACATAGTGGCTGAGTATGTAAATTTTTCTTAAATTATGTTATTTGTTATACCCCAAACTATGCACTTGTGACTGCTAAAAATATGATCATTGACACTGAAAATAAAGTAACAGACAGTAACAGGAAGCTAGCTAGTGTTTTTAATTGCATTGAATAACTCTAAAATCAATGAGAGAGACAGGTCAAGTAGAGCTGATTAGATAACTAAACAGGAAAATTGCACATTGAGTTATATTTTTAACACTAGGTTATTAGAGAGGTTATGCAATATTTAGTGACTTTTTATAGGCTTATTTTGGTTTGTATTTCAAATGGCCTCCAGTGAATGGCTTAAATAGTAAGTCATGATCTGAAGTCTGTGTCACTTCTGTGAAAGATTGCAGTCCCTGGAAGGCAGGGTCCAGAGGCAGGAAGTCGGGGTGGGCCCTTCAGCAGGACTGTTGATTGCTGCATTCTCTATCTCTCTGCTTCCCAGTTGCATGAGACGCTTTACTCTACCACATCCTTCCTTCCATCAAGGTCCACCTCCTTACAGTTCCCATCCAAAGGGGCGGACCATTGACTGTGAGCATGGAGACCATGAGACACAGGAGTTCATTCTTCCATTGTAGTTAACATTGTGAGACGTTTTGTCACAACAGCAGAAAGGTAGCTAGACAAAATGGAATGATGGGGTCAGGACTGTAGTATTCAAGGGCTCAATCCATAGTTAATTACACGCAGTAAAACCCACAAACATAGTTGTAGCATCAATTACTCTATGTTCACACTCCCTGTCGCGTTAGCAACACTGGGGTTTTAACATCCATTATCTTCAATTTCCCTTCGGTTTGAATGTGTTCATGGAGTAAGATAGAATGCAAAAGTCACACAAGGAAACCTTGCTGAAATTTTTTCTCCTCTGAAGGCGACAAATGGGCTAAGCAGCAGTTCCAGAAGCTATTTGTGACTATCAGTGTAAAGTCACACATCATGGCCCTTTGTAAGTGTCATACCTACATAGCCATGAATCTAGAGTTTCCTTTTCTTGATACGTCTTTGTTATATTTACATAGTGAAATGAGAATTATGAGTATAGATTGGAATTAAATTATAAAAATAAGGTATAAATGAAAATCATTTGTTTAGAAGGTGATCCCCACCCCCTTTTTTTTATCTGAAAGCAGGGAATCTCCAGTTATATGTTTAATGACATTTTCCTCTTTAGCAAGGCTTTCAGGACAGAACTGCATCAGTCCTGAACTAACCAGACACCCACTGAAGTATTAAAACTATGATATCTGTCTAGACATTTTTCATGATATCCTTTGAGATTTTCCTATTTTACCCATTTTTTTAATATTTCATTATGTGTTTCATAGGGATATGCATAGTACTATAGGTGTTTACTATGAAGAAGTTGCTATGTCTAGGCATAAGCAGTCGCTGACATGTCACTACAGGTGAATTTTCAGGCATCTTAGTTCCTCTCAAAGTTCCTTTTAATGCCCTGTGTTTTTAAGAGTCCTTGATATCTGTCTTCTTAAATTTTTCATGAATTACTTCTAATTATACCAAGTTGTATTCTTTTTTATTTTATTTTTAATTTTCATTTATTTATTATGTATACAATATTTGCCTACATGTATGCTTGCAGGCCAGAAGAGGGCACCAAACCTCATTCCAGATGGTTGTGAGCCACCATGTGGTTGCTAGGAATTGAACTCAGGACCTTTGGAAGAGCAGGCAATGCTCTTAACCGCTGAACCATTTCTCCAGCCCCCAAGTTGTATTCTTTTTTTTTATTAAAAATTTCCACCTCCTCCCCTCCTCCCAT
>LOEQ01002491.1:177949-190561 GCA_001685075.1 Bramus lutescens
GCTTGCCTCTAGCAAGCAGAGCAGACCCGAGAAATTGCTGCTACCTAAAAACATGATTTACTCTATTCTTTCCTAAGCATCCTCAGGCTTTCTGTGGATGCAGTTATCCACGTGGGTGCCATTCTATATCATGAAGGGGCCTGCTTGTTGGGGTTTCTGTCTTGCCTAGTACCCCACATCTGGCAAGCCCCCAAAGAAAATCACACAGAAGTCTGTGTAAGTTATAAAACTGATTGACCCATTAGCTCAGTCTACTTATTAGCTCTTGTAATTTATATTAACCCATTATTCTTATCTATGTTAGCCAAATGGCTCAATACCTTTTCCAGCTGGGTAGATCACATGTTGCTTCTGTGGTGGGCTTCCTGCTTCCTAGCATTCTCCTGTTCTCATCGTCCCACCTCTACTTCCTGTCTTGTTGAACCGCCTATATTTCCTGCCTGGCCAATCAGCATTCATTCAAAATAAACAGATTGACAGAATACAGGCAATTCTCCCCCACCAATGTGAAAAAATTAATAGCACTGAAAAAGATAACATTAATTTTACAGACAATATTACTGAGAAATTATCTGAAAGTATTCATATTGTTGAATTTGACAATAATAATCTGTTAAAAAGTTATAATAGGTTAGCAGATAGAGTATCTCTCCAGGTTGGTAATATGCAGGCTATACAAATAATGCTCAAGGATGAGATTTTGTCTTAAAGGAAAAACTTCATACCTTGGAATCACATTTGCAAAGTGAGGACCAGAGACTAGGTGCATCAGTTAGATCACTATAAATATCTACAGGCCATTAATCAGGCTTTACAAAAGACATTAGTAAAAAGATTTTATGTGATTGAGGAAATTATCAGAGCTGATGAGCAGGGAGAGAAGGTAAAAGGTCAGAGTGTAACATCACCAGTACATGTGAGAGTCAGAGTTGGCTTACCCAAAGTTTTAGCATCCTAATCTGTAATCGCCTCTGAAAAAACATCAAATTCTAAATGCTCAATAGTATCCAAAGAATGTAGTGGATACCTATAGGTATGAACCATCTAAAAGAAATTAAACAGGCAGTAGTAACTTATGTCTTGCATTCAGAATTTGTTAGGGAGATGGTAAAGATGTGGGCTTCCAGCAGTAAGGCTATCCCAAACGATTGGTTTCTATTAGTTTCAGCAGTCATAGAAGTTGGGCTATAACTACTGTGGAAATGCTATTGGTGAGAAGAGGCAAAATTTTAGGACAACAGGGAAAAACAAAAGGTCTCGAGACTTCCTAAGATCAAATTCTTGGCAAGGACACTTATGCTGACCCAAAGGATCAAGTCCTTTACAATGAACACATCTTGTTCCTATGCCTTAAGTACTGCTATAGGATTCAAGAACTAGGAGAATGAACTGAATCATATACCAGGGTTAAACAGGGCCAATGAAAACCCTTTAGGGACTTTTTTACAAAAATTAATTAAGGCTGTACAAATAGGAGTAACTGACACAGAAGCTATATGAGTGCTTATTAATCTCTGGCTTTTAAAAATGCCAACTTAGAATGCAAAAAGATACTTGGTCCTTTAAAGATTAGATCAGCACCAATGGATGAATGAATACAAACAATGAAAGTGGAGAAATTTGACTATAATACTGAGACTAGGGTAGAAGAAGCAATTTCCAAAGGTATGAAAAAACATCAAAATGCCAAATCTTTTAATGGTGGTAGAATAAGATATCTAAGAAGAGATTGTAGGCAAGGAAATCCTAGAAATATTTCCTCTGGGAATGGCAAAAATTAAAGGTTTTAGCTTCTTTATGTAGGTGTTTAGCACTATAAACTTTCCTCTTAACACTGCTTTCATTGTGTCCCATAAATTTGGATATGTTGTGTTGTCATTTTCATGGAATTTTAGGAAGTCTTTAATTTCTCCCTTTATTTCTTCCTTGACCCATTGGTGATTCAGGTGAACATTGTTTATTTTCCCTGTGTTTGTGGTCTTTCTGGAATTAGTATTGCCATTGACTTCTAGTTTTAAACCATGGTGATCTGATAATGTACATGGGGTTATTTCAATTTTTTGCATTTGTTGAGGTTTGTTTTGTTACTGAGTACGTGGTCAGTTTTTGAGACAGTTCCATGAAGTGCTGAGAAGAAGGTATATTCTTTATGTTTGGATGGAATATTTTTTGGATGTTTATTAAGTCCATTTGAATCATAAAATATGTTAGCCCCCTTTTATCTCTGTTCACTTTTTGTCTGACTGACCTGTCCAGTGGTGAGAGTGGAGTGTTGAAGTCTCCCACTATTAGTGTATGGGGTTAAATGTATTATTTAAGATTTAGAAGTGTTTATTTTACATATGAGGATGCCCTTGTATTTGGGGCACAGATGTTCAGTATTGAGATNTGGAGTGTTGAAGTCTCCCACTATTAGTGTATGGGGTTAAATGTATTATTTAAGATTTAGAAGTGTTTATTTTACATATGAGGATGCCCTTGTATTTGGGGCACAGATGTTCAGTATTGAGATTTTCCCTTAATGGATTTTTTCCTGTGACAATATGAAATGTCCTTCTTTGTCTCTTGATTGATTTTAGTTTGAAGTGTATTTGTTAGATATTAGGATAGCTATACCTGCTTGTTTCTTAGGTCCATTTGATTGGAATATTTTTTTCCCAACCCTTTACTCTGAGAAGATGTATGTCTTTGAGATTGATGTGTGTTTCTTGTGTGCAGAAGAAGGATATATTCTGTTTTCGTATCCAATCTGTTATTCTATGCCATTTTATAGGTGAGTTGAGTCCATTTATATTAAGGGATATTAATGACCAGTGATTGCTATCTCCCGTTAATTTATTTTTTATTGTTGGTGATGTTAATTTGTGTGTTTTCCCTTCCTTTGGGATTTGCTGCTGTGAGATCATCAATTTTCTGTGTTTTCACTGATGTAGCCATCTTCCTTGGGTTAGTTTTCCTTCTAGTATTTTGTGTACGGCTGGGTTTGGGGCTAGGTATTGGTCAAATCTGGTTTAGTCATGGAATATCTTGTTTTGTCCTATGTTGATTGAAAGTTTTGCTGGTTATAGTAGTTGGGCTGGCATTCATGGTCTCTTAATGTCTGTATAATGCTTGACCATGAACTTCTGGCTTTCATTGTCTCCAATGAAAAGTCAGGTGTAATTCTGATAGGTCAGTCTTTATATGTTACTTGGCCTTTTTCCTTTGCAGCTCTTAATATTTCTTTACTCTGTATGTTTAGTGTTTATATTATTATGTGGTGAGGGGACTTTTTGATACAGTCTATTTGGTATTCTGTAAGCTTCTTATATCTTTATGCATATATCTTTCTTTAGGTTGGGAAAGTTTTCTATGATTTTGTTAAATATATTTTCTGTGCTTTTGAGTTGAACTTCTTTTTCTTCTATACCTATTATTCTTAGATTTGGCCTTTTTATGCTGTACCATATTTCCTGGATATTTTGGGTTAAGCTTTTATTAGATTTAATATTTTCTTTGACTGATGAGTCTATTTCCTCTATCTTCAGCACTTGAGATTCTCTTTCCATCTCTTGTATTCTGCTGTTCCTGATCATTTTTGCGTGATTTCTATTTCTATATTTTTTGACTTGTGTTTTCTTTATTGTATCTATTTCAGTTTTCAAGTACTGAATAGTTTCTTTTTATATGTTTGATTGCTTTTTCTTGGTTTAGTTTAAGGGATGTGCTGATGTCTTCCAAGTTTTTTGTTTGTCTTTTTCTTCATTTCTTTGAGGGAATTTTTCATTTCCTCTTTAAGAGTTTCAAACATATCCTGAAATTATTTTTAATTTTCTTATGTTTCATCTATATTTGGTTTTTCAAGTCTTGCTGGTGTAGAAGCTTTAGATTTTACTGGTGTCATGTTGCTCTTTGTGGTGGTGTATGTGTTTTACATTTTCTACTCATCTTTTCCTCTAATGGGTGTGGTTGGGGTTGCCTGTGATACTGTTAATTAATCTCCTAGGTTCCAGTGAATCAAAGGCTCAGATGGTTGTTCCTCTTGGTACAGTCAGTGCCACGGCTCTCATTATCCCTTTAGTCACTCTGTATTCCTGGAGGTCGCTGAGTGCTCCCAGACTTTGCTCCACTCCCTTGTAGTTTGCTATCTCAGGCCTGCTGTTTCCTAGATTGTTGCTCAGATCTATTTCTGTAAATGTCCTTTGTCTGGATTTGTTCCAGCAGAGGTCCCTGACTTTGGGTTGGTCCTATAAAGGACTTTGGCTCTAGTCTACTCCCTTGGAGTTCCCAGGCTTGGATGTGCCCAGACTTACAGAGGACCTGGCTCAAGCTTACTCCCTCAGAGGCCCCAGACTCATGCTCAGACCAGAAGATGTTTCTGGTTTCTGCCTATTCCCTTTGATGTCCTGGACAAACTCCCAGACCCACAGAGGTCCTGGCTCAAGCCTTCTCCCTGAGGTCCCAGACTTACACCTGGACCTGCAGAGATCTTTGATTCTTGCCTACTCCCTCAGAGGTCCCAGATTCATGCCCAGATCTGGCTCAGGCCTAGTTTCTTGAAGTCCTAGAGTCATTACCAGACCCCCATTGAAGGTCCCAGATTCACGTCTGGACCCTCAATGGTCTCTGGCTCTGGCTCACTTACTCAGCAGTTGGTCACCTGTACCTGTTTCTTTGGAGTTTGCTGTCTCATGTCTGCTCTGGCCTGCCAATCTCCTTCGCTGATCTTTGATGGGGTTGAAGTCTATATACTTGTAGTTACTTTACTCTTATGACTTGGCCAAGCTATTTCTAATACAAGACTTAGAATCTTTAGGATAGGATAATTATTAAAACATTTAGCATATGTTTCTTGCTTGATGTTGCTTATGCTGGCTGTAATTGTTTATACATGATATTTGTTCTTATTGTATATAATTTTGGATTAGGCTTAGAACTTTCTTATTTAGACAAAAGGAAGAGGTATTGTGGGAACTCCTTCAGTCAATAGTCTTTAAGATAACTGCCCACTTTGTTATGATCTCATATACTATAAATGCAGTCATAAAGCTTGTGTGTGCTCTCTCTTCTGGCTGCTGGATTCAGTTCCTCTTTTCCATTCATGCAGAGGACCTGTGATCTGTGAGTCTACCCCTAAATAAATAACTCTTTATTTCACTCAGTTCTAAGTATAATATAATTTGTGGAAACAAGTATAGTATGTGTGTGTATACTACTAACATAATGTATTGTACTAGTTACTTTTAAAAATACTTTCATAAAGTACTTTAACAAAAGCCACTTAAGGGAGAGTTCATTTAGAATTTTAGCTTGAAGGTGCAGAAATCAGGGAAACAGGAGATTGAATTGTCTGGTCACCTTGCATCCACTGTTGAGAAAGAGAGTGTTGGATGCCACTCCCTAGCTCACTTTCTCCTTTTTATACAGTCCATGATCCCACCCCAGGGAATGTCATTACCCATGGTTGGATAGATCATCTCACTACAATTAACCTAATTAAGGGACTACCCCTCTGGCATTCCCAGAGACCCCCATCTCTCAAGTGATGTGTAGAACTATTCAAGTAGATAATTGAGATTTCACATACATCAAATATAGTAGATATAAGATTTTTTTTAAAAATTAACTAAGGTAATTTGAATCTCAACACTAAATTCAACAGCTTTCTTTGTGCCTGCTTAGCTAAAATTTAATTTTTTAAGTATCCACCTGTGAATACTTTTCAGTAAGATTGAAACAGGAGAAACTTACAAAATTTGGAAGATGGTTATGAAATGGTATCCAGGAAATGAGGAGGTTCATAAAAGGGCTTTGGGTGTCTTTGTAGTTTTCAAATGTGTTATTGATCATCAATATGGTATATATTTCTGTGGACATAAATCTACATTGGCACAGTTACTTTAGTTTCTTTATGTTGTGGGTCAAGCTTTTATGCAGTGTCACAGTGGAGGGCTCTGGCTCCCTGTGAAGGTTACTCAAGGTAGGATATTTTTATTAGATTCATTTCTTTTGTAGAAATAAAATGCACAGACAAAAGCAACTTAAAGAAGAATGTGCTTAATTTGACTCATAGTTTCTGTCATGGTTTCAGACACGGTAGCAGGCAGGGAAGGCATAGTGGTAGATTGGGAATCTGGATGACCACACTCTACTCAGGAAGTATATAGCAAACAGGAAGTAGAGTCAGTATATATAGCTTCAAATGTTGACCCAGTGACATAAGCACTTCAGTGCATCTTTTAGTAACCTTAATAACCTTCTAGTAACCTTTCCAAACAGGTCCACTAACTGGGACTGAAGTCTTTCAATGTAGGAGTAGATGTGGGGTTACAATTTATGAGAAAAATATAACAAGGTACAGAATAGCTTCTCATTAATCTTTATAAGGTTATAGTTCTTGTTTTTAGGTTATTGATATTAGATGTAACAGAGTTTAAGTTTTGAAATAATCTTCCATTTATTTTCTATACTTCAGAAATTCTTTTTCTCTAATACAATATACCTTGATATACATCTCTAGGAAACAAAGAGATTTTTTTGTAACATAGAATGAGAAGTTTCTTGATGTTAAGATCTAATGCTTAATGTGATTAAGAAACTGATTATAGCTCACTGCAGTTAGCATTCCTTATTGATATTTGATTTCATCATCTACATCATTTAGTCTATTTCTTTGAACCATTCTTAAGTGTGTAGCCAAGATGGAAGCAAAAAGGAGACATACAAGTAAAGGAATAAATTACAGCCAAATATTTAAATAAGAAAATATCTTTATATGTCCTCAAAGGATTAATGATTATATTTTCCCCTTTAATTCAAGATTTTTAACTAGTTATATCAGAAAAGGTTATCTGTGTAGAACTGGCTGTCCAGCAGCTCACTTTGTAGACCAGGTTGATCTCACTCAGAGATCCCTCTTCCTCTACCTCTCTGAGTGATGACATGAAAGACATATGTCACCATACCCAGCTTTATATTTATTCACATCACTTTCATTTACCTTAACCATGAAATCTAAACCTCATAATTCTGCTATCTTGAGAAAAATATCTATTTTCCAGCTCTTCAGTACTCTTTGATATCCTTTACAATTATGAAGACTTAGTTTAAATGCCAGCACCCAGACTGCTCCCAGGTGTCTAATAAAGTTTTAAATGAAGGGAATCTTCTCAGGGAACTATACAGAAGTAGCTTAATGCACTACTCTTGTTTTGACATCTTGGTGGGTCTATTTACATGTAGTAATTTCCCAGTACTGGTTAAAGCCAGAAAATGTGATTCATTGTAGCATTCTTGCAGAAAATGACAGATGGGCTCATTAGTCTTTTGATTCATAAAACTCATGATGTTGTTTTGCTTAAAATAAGAAGCAAAAAATAAGCAAGTTCCTGATAGGTTGAATTGTGAGTCAGAGCTCAGTAAAGTCAACTCTGCAGATGCATGTAAGGAGCTGACACAGGAGCAGCAGGGGATTAAAATGACTGTGTAAATGAATGTGTTGGGCTATGTGAGAAGTTATGAATTATAAGGTGGTGGTTAAAATAGAACTGAGGATCCAAAAGTGCTGGGAACAAGGAGTAAAGGAAAGGGACTAAGACATGCCTGTCAATTGCTTTGCATTTTTGATGTCACTGCAGCTGGAGTGAGAACAAAGAAATTAAATACCACAAGCCTTAAGAGAACGTTTAAAAAGAATGCTCAGCATCTAGGTGACCAACAAGCATTTGTGTTGTGGTAAATGAGAAATAAAAATGCCTCAGAGCTTAGGGGAAAATAAGTCACTATCAAAGGATGGATAATAGACTACAGAGTGGTCTTCATTCACAAAAGAGAGAGATAAAAGGAAAGAAGGCATCTTTCGGAATGTCAGCAACAAAAGTTCTTCAAGAAAGCCCAGTTGAGAGTCTGTAAACATTGTTATTGAAATTTTTTACCCATATTTATTAAGCATTCGTGGTTTTTTGCTTGTCATCACCAAAACTACTTCCAAAAAAGACTCTACAGTCAAATACACATTTAAAATGATAGCCAGAAACTTTCAAATCATATTGTCTCCTTTAACTTTGAAAGCAGTCATCGTATTGATTATAGGGCTTGCAATTTTTTTATATTTTCTAAAATTAAAAATAAAAACTCATAGGAGTACTGAGAAAGAAATACCATTATATAATAACCATTGAGCATACCATTCACTAGCTCACTAAAATATCTATTGCTAGAGAAAGTTTCTTATGATCTGTATTTACTTGTAGGTTTGGTTTTATAATTTGTGAAACATAATTTATTTCTTAAGCTCTGATTATTTAAGCAATTGTGAATGAAATTTTAAAAATTGAACAATATGGTATATCTAAGGCATAATTAATGTTTCAAAGATTGTGAATACTGTCAAAAAACTTTTGTTATATTCACATTTTAAAAAAGCAAATGTTATAGGAAACTCCACCTCAAACATTCACATTCTTATGGATAGTTTCATATTTCACATGGTTCAATATTCTGATGTTCAAATAGGCTTGATGTAAACAATCCTTTGAAGACTGAATGCAAGAAAACAAATATATACTATTCAGAAGGAAAAAAGAAAGGTATTAACATTTATTTAGCTCTTCATGAGTGGTTTGTTCTCAGTGTCAACAATATTAAACAGCATGCCTTTTGACTCCTATTTAATACACTGTATCTGATGATGAATATATATATAATATATATAATATGAATGAATATATATTCAACACAAATGTTCATAGTAATTCTACTTATATATGGTTCTCTGTGATCATTCTTCTATTTATCTTTTTCATCTTCAGTTACCCATCATTGCTTTATTTTACTAACCCACATTCAGAAACCTCTCTTCCACAGTATTAACTATCCTCATAAGTGACACTGAGAAGATACCACCTTTGACAGTTTTCTCAACTGATAGCTTACATGTGGAACAAATTAAGAAGACACATATCTGGACAGGTCTGTGTTCCAGGACTAACTGAGGGGAAGACACTTCATGAGAGTAGGAAGACCCTTCAGCCATGACTCAATTATAAAGTGGACCCAGTACAAAGCAATGATCCTTCTAGACTTCACTTCTTGCTGCTGGCTCTGTCTACTCTTTGTGGGCCTTAGAACCCAGCTTGTTTGGTCTTCCTCCATGGATTTGGACCAGAAACCCTCTAGAAGTTTTACAGGACTGTGGTGCCAATCTTAATGACTAAAACATCTAGCTTTGTGGACTAAATGTCTACCACACTCTCAGGTTCTTCATCAGTAGGTGCCAGTGGTTGTACTATTGTACTATCTAACCATTACTCTGTAAGGTAGCACAGTAAATCCACTACTGATGAGGGATTCTCCTCTGTGTGGATACCATTGGTTAATAAAGAAGCTGCTTTGGGTCTATTGCAGAGCAGAATAGTACAAGGTGAAAATTCTAAACAGATAGAAGAAGAGAGAGTAGGTACAGTCAAAGAAATGCCATGTTTCTGCCAAAGGATACAGGTGTCGGTAACCTTACCAATAAAAACTAGCCTTGTGGTAAAATATAAAATAATAAAATGGGTTAATTTAAGCTGTAAGAGCTAGCTAAAACATGCTTAAGCTATTGGTCAAACACTATTGCATTTAATAGATTCTGTGTGGTTATTTAAGGTTTGGACTGCCAAAAAAAAAAAGAATAGTCTCTCCTAAAAATGGCACCTAACATGGCGCTTATCCATGTTCCCAGCCAAAAACTTTGGATCCAGGTCATTGTATGCCTGCTTAGGGTTAGGAGAGAAGTATCAGAGACCTGGCATTAAGCACCCCTGCCTGAACAAGTGGTCCAATCAGGTCTGTTAGGCATGCACAGGCAGGAAAGCATGACAGATTCCCACAATCATACATAAAATATTTCCAGGCTAACCAGTGCACTGTATGACAGATTTAGCTTTTACTCAGATAAAAGACATTTATGTGCTGCATGCGCCTTCATAGATTCAAAGTGTGAGCATGACACCTACCCAGCAGTCCCAGAGCTGGTAAAGGTACCTCTGCCATATTCAAAGACAGTGAGAGGTGGAGCCAGCATCCAGGGCCACTACAGCCAAGCTGCTTTCTATTTTAAAAGTGACCCTGATCAAAAATAATTAAAGACCCACAGTAAAGACTGATTCAGATAAAATAAAACTCAAAATAAGCCACATAAAGATAAAATATACACAGAGTATCTCGATTTTACATACTATTGTATTTTCTTAATTTTTTTGACTGCAGAGAGACATTTGATTCTGGAGACTGCCAAGCTAAACCAATACATACATTTTAAAGGTATCTTGACTTCAAAATTTGGGTCTAACGATACGTTGCTTTGAAAAAGAAGTTCTGTTTTTATTTCCACAGATGATGAGAATCTGTGGATTCCTTCCAGACTAATGTAGTTTTATGGACCAAGAATCCCTCCAAAGGTCTCCATAACCCCCCCCAAAATACTTCACTCACCAAAAAGCAAAAAGTAGTTTTTTAAAAAACTACATCCAATATTCCCAATGTTGTTTATAAATGTTTTTGTTTAAAGGAGGATATGCTATAGAGATGAAAACTTTACATTGGTATGGATCTTGGATTATTGATAAAATTTAAGGTCAATTTTGTTCTATATATATTTATGCTCTTGATAAGGGTATTGTGTTTTTGCAGCTCATTTAAAAATGTAATATATAATTAAAAATACAGGTTATTAGATAGTTATCTACAATAGTCAAACTTGTAGTCCTGTTAGTTAGGTTTTCTAGATGTACAGAGATATATTTCAGATGGATAGTTATTCTTCAAACCTTTCAAAGACTAACAGAATATGTTATTTAAAATGTTTAAAGAACTTAGAAATTTTCATGGCAATGAGACACATTTGCTCCTGGCAGCACCAATCTACTTCAAAAGGAAGATTGGCATCAAAGAGGCTCCTTATCAAGTTTGTAGCCATTTGGGCAAGAAACTGCTCTTTCCTGAACTGCTTGATGTTATGCTGTATAAATTAGACATGCAGGACCCAAAGAAANTTTCTAGATGTACAGAGATATATTTCAGATGGATAGTTATTCTTCAAACCTTTCAAAGACTAACAGAATATGTTATTTAAAATGTTTAAAGAACTTAGAAATTTTCATGGCAATGAGACACATTTGCTCCTGGCAGCACCAATCTACTTCAAAAGGAAGATTGGCATCAAAGAGGCTCCTTATCAAGTTTGTAGCCATTTGGGCAAGAAACTGCTCTTTCCTGAACTGCTTGATGTTATGCTGTATAAATTAGACATGCAGGACCCAAAGAAAAATGACTGCTGAACTTGCTTCATGAAAGAATCTGCAAGAAATTCTGCAAGACACAAAATAAAGTGACTGACAAACTGCCATTATAGGAGGAACTGTCTTTAAATTTTTCTGCTTCATGGAAAAGTCTGACATATATGGTAGGCCTGGAGGCTGAAAATGATTCCCTAATGTTACAAAAGAAGTTTGGGTGACTGACCAGGCAGGGAGATGCCTCTGTCATTTCTAGAGTTTTGGAAGTTGCTTGCAATATACTTCCTGTTAACTTAGGTTATATTAATTCTTCTGGGGTCTTTGATGTAGTAAAAATGGATAGTCATAGTTTTCCTTAGTTATGATAAAATAATGTAGATGTAAATATTGTAACTATAATTCTTGTTTAAGAACTTGTTTGTTGTATGTAATTTTGCTATGTTAATGTTAAAACCTTCCTTTTTAATTAATTAGACAGAAAAGGGGAGGTTATATGGGATTCCACTCTATATGTCATGAATATCATTGGTTCATAAAGAAACTGGTTTGGGCCTATTGTAGTGCAGAATAGGGCAAGGTGAAAATTCCAAGCAGACAGAGGAAGAGAGACTAGGTCAAGCCAAAGAAATGCTTTGAGGCTGCCAAAGGAGATAGATGCCTGGAAACCTTCGTGATAAAACATGAGCCTAGTGCTAAAATATAAGATAATAAAATAGGTTAATTTAAGATGTAATAGCTAGTTAAAAGTGCACTTAAGCTTTTGGCCACAGTATTGCAATTAATACAGTTTCTGTGTGATTATTTAGGTCTGGGTGTTGACAAAAGAAAAGAACAGTCTCTGTCTACACAAACTACTTCTTTTAGTTATGAAATGTATATAAGCATGGAATTAATTGTCCTATCACAGTTTTTTTTTTAAAGAATACCAAGGGGTAGAGTGCTTAGTTAATATGTCTTGCATATCACCATAGAACCTCAGCTGGCGATGGATGGAGATAGAGACAGAGACCCAGATTGGAGCACTGGACTGAGCTCCCAAGGTACAAATAAGGAGCAGAAGGAAGGAGATCATGAGAAAGGAAGTCAAGACCCACCCACTGAGACAATGGGGCTGATCTAATGGGAGCTCATCAAGGCCAGCTGAACATGGGATCAAACCTGATTCTCTGAATGTGGCTGACAGGAGAGCTGACTGAGAAGTCAAGGACAATGTTACTGGGTTTTGATTCTACTAAATGTACTGGCTGTGTGGGAGCCTAGTCTGTTTGGATGCTCACCTTCCTAGACCTCGATGGAGGGTGGAGGACCTTTGACTTCCCACAGGGCAGGGAACCCTGACTGCTCTTTTGACTGG